>CAEFZY010052628.1:0-22296 GCA_903066815.1 Brachyrhaphis roseni
TTACGTTTTCGTCCTGTTTTTATTAATAACATGTTGTCTGTTGGGGGAGCGCACACACACATCACCCGTCATCCCCTGAAAAGTCCTTGCAACCCCATAGACATTTTTCTAGATCCGCCCCTGTTCAAAGGTCAGATTTGGATGAATAAAGAGGAAAAAAAAACAAAAAAAAAACTTCTGATCATGAATCTTTCAAGCAAACTAAAAATAGTGTCAGTCTTTATAAACATAAGTGCAAATGTGAAACTTTGTATTTGTTTTCTGTGCAAGAAGTGCTTGGGAGCCCCCTGTTGGCCTCTAGGTGCTAAGCAGCAACTAGGCTCACTTATACCTTGGTCTGACCTGTTGCAGCTTAAACAAAACGTATAACATGTTTAAGTATAAATATGACTTCAGAATGAATAATTCACATGTTGAAGCAGAGCAGAAGCCTCTCCAGACTTTTGCTTCAGATTTGGAAGTTTCAATCCAAGCTAACCTTAAAGCTGAGCTAAAGAAAACAGTTTGAACTTGACATTTGTGTTTTCATTTATTTCCTGTTTTCCTTCACCTTTGCCTCTTTTGTCACTGCTGCCACCTCAGTCCTTCCTCCCTGTCCATCAGTCTGGGTGGCAACGAGCCCGACGAAGTGGTGAATACCAGAAGTGAGGAGGAGCATATGTGAGCCATACTTAATCCTGCTAATCTTCTTCCAGAATAAAAAAGAGAAAGAGAACAAAAAAAGCAAAAAAAAAAAAAAAAAAAAAAAAAAAGAAGAGGAGGGTGTAAAAACATGAGGGAAGGTTTCTTTTTCTGTCTGGAAAGCTGACCAGTTGAGCCAAATGAACTGAAAGACATGAATAACGTCCTGGCAGTCCCCCCGGGTCCTTTTCTGTGCCAGATCTTGGAACGAAATGAAGCAAAATTCTTGCTTTTGTTAAAGCGCTGCAGTGAAGAACGTGAGACGCCGCCTTCCACGAACACTACTGTTGCTGTTGTTTTTGTTGGGGCACTTTGTCTTCCTCTGAAATTCACATGCAGCACTTCGACTGTACATGTAATGTAAAGAGCCGCCAGAGGAAGAGGAGCGAAAAGTCTGAATATTAATCGTGGGATCCGTGAGAGCAACTTAATATTCACATTTTAGCTAAATTAAACGTATTTTAAAGATATTGCTAGAATTTCCCTCTTTAGAATGTCGGCGTATTTTGATTGATATTTGTGGTGGGATGAAAGCAAAACCAAACGCTGCAGCAGAACTTTAGTTACTTAAGTAAAAACGTAAGTTTTAGCAAATTGTCATTATAGGATGTTATTGGACTACAACAGCAATAACTTAACAATAACCTTAAATATGATTGTACAACAATGTGGAAACATTTACCACAATGTATAGGAGACTAAAGCTAGTGTTACTTGACATGCCCATAGATGCATCTGGGGAAACTCATACAGTATTTGAACTATGAAATAATTGGTATGTCATGACTCAGCCAAACAATGTGAAGGTCCCACCATTGATTCAAACATTCTCTAAAACTTCAGAACATTAGTAAAGAGATTCAACATGAGTAGTTTAAAGATATGACAGGACTTTATGCTCCACAAAATGTTCTCTGTGTCTTCATGTTTAGACCCATGCAACATGCTTTTCCACACTCCTGCACACATGACAAGATTGGAAAAAAAAAAACAATATCTCGACATATCTGACTGTAGAAAGGGTCTTCAGACCAATTGGCAGTACTTTCCTAATGGTTGGCAAAAACTATATATGAACATGTTTAGACACATTTTAAAAACTTTACATCTCACTGCAAAACTCTCCAGTGTGCAAGTGATAAGTGCTCTGTCTGCAAGGCCATGAGAGGGCAGGAGGTCACCAACACATTCAGGTGCAGGACGTCTAACATGAGAGAACATGTGGATCCCGGCCGCCTCCAGAGTCATCAGATGTGCTTGTCTCAGGGGCTGGACGGATTGGGTTCTGCTGGCCAGGGGCTTTATCTCTACAACAGCTATTAGGAGGTAATTAAGTCCTAACACTGCAGTGCCTCCCATGGTTACTATAACATAACTGCAAATGGGAAGCTTACAAGCTCCTTTAGACGGCATGACAAATTGAATGGAACTCATTGGGCTTCAGCTATTATTCCAGCGGCCCCATCTGGCTGGGGAAAGATAAAGGGGATTTGCTGGAGGTTGTGAGGGGTTGAGCCTCCATGCTCGGTTTGTGAATGTGAGCGCATGAAGGATAAGCAAAAAGAAGGGTGGGTGGGGGAGCGCTGGTCCACCGTGGGGAGTGTTTTGAGGGCTCCAGGGGGATTTTTTTTTTTCTTTTTTTTTTTGGTCTGAGCTTCAATTCAACAGGCAGCCTGAGATTTGCTTTGGCCAAATGTTACAAATGTTTCGACAACCTGGTCTCTGATCCTTTGGGGTCACCCGGGAGGGCACGGGGGTACAACAGCTTTACGCTCAGAGATTTAACACGGGGATGAATATATTCACACCCGCATTCACTCCCCCGGGCCTCCAGATGCTTGTTTCAGGGAGAGACGGAGGCTAGACCCAACCTCACTTTGCCCAAAGCAGACCAGCTGGCAGCTTGGTTGTGGATGTAGTGGGGATTCAAACGTTGCAGACAAAATAGAAAGTTTCATAGTTACAGCACAATAAATTGCTATTGGGGGAGAATAATGTTTGAAGTGTGGTATTTTGGGGACCATTGAACAAATGTTTTATTGTAATTATTAAAAAAACCCTCCAATTTCAGAGATGATATAAGTACTTGGCTGATAGTCCATTTCCTTTATCTGTTGACAAACTTGAAGTTATTCTTCAGTTTCTCACAGACCAAACTAGTGCCATTTAAACAACTGTTGACAAAGTGTACCACATGCCATATTCAAAATAAGAGCTCTCAATTATCAAAAAGAAGTCAACTAAATAACAGATAAACAGTCAAAGCTTCAAGCAACTCGCTTTGAAAACAGCTTCAACAACAAAAAAAGATTTACTGCTGATTTCATGCAGTATGTCACCATTTTTTTTAAATAAAATATACAAAAACCTTTTATCAGAATGTTTCTCTCTTCAAAGTGAATTTAAAAGACTTTGCACTGGTATTTTTATGCTGCTCAGAAAAGCCTCAAGATGTTCTACATTCTTTTTCTGTTCCGTTTCTCCCATTTTTATTAGCCTGCAAAGCATTTTGTCTCCAAAGACGTCATGAGCAAAGTTGTCCTGTGCCGTATTTTCGCAACAGGCTTATATCTGGTCTCCATTTGATATCAGGTTTGTGTTCATCCCAATAATTACATAAAAGAAAAGAAGATTAAGAGCCACTGAGCATCTCTAATTTGGGGATGAGGGGAAAAAACCGGAAACAACTGTAAACAAATACATTTCTCCCCTTATTTTAAATAAAATTTCCTGAGAGAAATATCCAAAATTTCTGAAACTAAGACATTATTTTCAAAACTATTTAGTATTTTGGTTTGAACCTAAAGAGCACATATCGGTAGGTGAGGCCCGCTCAAAGCCTCCGTTAGCCCAACAGTGTCTTCACTCCTGCATCACAATAGCTGTAAAGGCTTCTAATGACTGGGATATGCCAGATTTAACAGGCTTTCATTCAGATGGCAATTGTCAGAAGCCAGAAAACAATAGGCTGAGGAATAACAATGGCGTACTCAGGCAGAGCGGGTCATCCCCGTTCTGCTGCAATTAGCTTCAAATGGAGGAAAGCACAGGAGGCTGGGCTACATTCCTTTACTCTCGCTACCAGCCTCCTGATCCCGTCACACGCACAGCCTCATCATCCTTAACAAGGGGGCTGACTGCTTTACTACCACCTTACTGCTAGCCAGCTGTCACACCCACAGCGCCGACTCACACGCACTCTGAGAAACAAAACCAGGTTTCCGTCCAGGAAGAAGAGTGGACATCTGTGGGTTTCATGGTTTATAGGTCAGAAAGCAACTGCGGATTGAGTCACTGTGTTTTGAGACGCCATTATTCAGTTTTGAATTGTGAAAAGTGATTACAAAGTTTTCTACTAGGAAACCTGTGGCATATAAACCATTAATTCAGTAAAAGTCTTTGAAGAATAACATTGTTTTCAATAATTCCTATTTGGATTCCCCCCAGTATTGATGTATTAGACTGAGATGATGATTGGACAAATTGTACTATTATCTCTTTAAAAAAAATCTGACCTCTAAATTATAGAAGTGCTTACCAAAACTTGTGCCCCTTTAAATTATCAGCATCTTTAGATCAGATTCATATTTACAAACTGAAAATTAAGGTAGGAAATAAAGGTTGGAGACAGCGCACTGCCAATGATCATCCTTTATGCAGTACTTGGATACACTGAGAAAGGAAATATTGGTGTTGCAATAATTTTGTGTGAATAGGACGTGTCTCCCCCACACTTACAACAAAATATTACGTCACCCAACTCTGGAAGAATCCATTTCAATTGATCGATAAGAGAATAAACAGTAAAACTCTACACCGGGTTTTCCTGATCAACTACAGCAACAAACTCATGCTCCAAGCACAAAACAACTAATTAAACCACTATTGAAGGCTGCTGTAAACCGAACAAAGTATCGTCATACAACCCTAAAGTCATTGTTTGTGATAAATTGTGTTACAGTAACTTCAACTCCAGACTTGCCCTAACCCTAATTGTGTCTATACCTGACGAAGTTCATCTTATGGGTCGATCTCAATAAATTAAAGAAATGAATAATTTTTCCAAATAATGTACTTTTCAAACTGCAGTTAAAAATGAGAAGACTGCTCAGTTTAATCACCATGAGATGGACAGAAGAGAGAGAAAAGCAGGCGTGACGAGGGCCACTCCTGAATGGAACATGGTTTTGAAAACAAAAAAAAAACTTGCTGCTAACAGAGCTGAACGAACTTTGACATCCCAAACAGGGAACAAGTCTCCAGGAGAAAAGAGTTCTAAAACAAAGCCAGGACTTTGCATCCAGTTGGCAACAACACTCTAGCTCTTGTTTCTTTACCAAATATCCATTGATCAAGCCATTTTGCATCTTAATGAGTGAAAAGCCGAAAATAAGTCGGGAGATGCTCGATGCAACTCCAAGGGAAGAGGAGGAAGTTCTTCCCACGTGAAGACGACGATATGCATGATGTACGTGAGACATTTTGAGAACGTGTAGGGGTGTGTGCCCCCTCACTTCCCATCTACGCGATTGTGGTGTTGTTGCCCTCTGCGGCCGTCCTGGTTTTGGTCCAACAGAACAGAATGTGTGGAGAGAAGGAGGGAGGTGACGGGAGAAGGCAGAAAGGACGAGTAGGAGGTGGGGGTCTGCTTGGTGAAGGGGGGTGCTGTTTGTCACCGTGAATCGGCTCAGGGTGTTTCACATCATCTGGCCATTGATGGCCGCCCCTCCCTTGTTGTAAAACAAGCTCCTACGGGCCCGCCTGAACACTGGGGGCATTGTGTCCCACCCTTGCAGAAAACATACCACCCAAAGTGCTGCTGTCCCCTCCCCAGCCTCACTATCCCTGATCTTCTACTTTCTACGTGCATCTTCTCCATCTTTTACTGTTTCTTTGTCTGGCGTCAACCTTGCGTTGCAGGGTGAGGGTTGCATGATCATGAGACAGCAACAGGTAGGAATAAGACGGACGCCAGACTCTGGGGTGGAGGAACAGAGAGCCAGGAGTAAGTAAAGGCTGAGGGAGGTGCAGGGAGAGGAAGACGGGCATGGAAGGGTGGTGCAAAGGAGGCGTTCCCCCATGGTTTCCGTAATATGGAGGGCTAATGGGAAGATTGATGGATTGAGACAGCAAAACAAAACAAGGGGTGGTGATAAAATGTAGAGTGGGGAATAAAGCAAGCAGGCATTGGGCTGAATGGCGTCTTGAAGCCTCGATTCTGGGGATGTGTGAGTGTGTGTGTCATAGAGCTGGCCAAAGGGGGGGAAATTTACTACCTTTTGGGGGCAGGGAGTGGGTGTGACTGGTTCCCTAATTGCCAAGGAGGTCTCAGGAGCGTCGGGTACAAGACAAGTGGAAGGGTGGGAGAATAAGACAGGATACAAGAGGTTAGTGCAGGTCAGAGCTGACCACCTAAGATGCCCCTAGCAAAAGACGTAACCCCCTGCCCCTCCCAACCCCATTTCAGCCCTTCCTGAGTGCCCTGATTGAATGCTATAAATAAATATCTTGTCTTCCCTTTCCAAAAGCGGATAATTTACTGCCCACCCATTCCGCTTTGCCCATCTCTTCTCCATTTCTCAGCGGCGTTGCCAGGCGGTGAATGGAGCTCAGCCTTTGAGTTTGGAGAGCCTGGCCTGTGTTTTCTGGAGGGGCTGTCCTCACAGTTTGGAGCACTCTGGAGTGGAAGCACACAAACACGCATACGGCGGTATGTTGAATGCCACGCATCCACCTTAAAACAGCACAGCCTTTGAGCGAGAAACGGAGAGATTCTTATGGGAGAAACCTGTTGTTGAGGCAGGTGATGAGATCATATGCCTTTCTTCTCTAATTAAACAAGAGACTAGTGAGTGCTTCGAGATGGATGATCTTCACTCCGGGTAAGAGTCAAAGTCAGAGTCATTTGAATGTTTCTCTGAATTTTTTAAGATATGCATGGTACAATATATATTTATATATTTATCCCAGCGTCCATTTACCTTGGATCAAAATATACCAGTGACTTTAATACGAAAGCTGATACCAGCTGACGCAGAACCGTCTATAGTTCACTATAAATGTATTCATATCACTTGATCATTGTCACATTACAAGCACATACTTTATGATTTTATGTGATATACACAAAGTAGCACTCCAGTGTTTTCTATGAGGGCTCCCAACAAACTCAGTGTTTACATTCATGCTGGTACCTGTACAGTGATAATGTCGCATGTTTTTTTTTATTGTCACCAATTGTAAAAGGTTTGTTTTAATACTCAAAGAAACATGCACATTTTGTGTATTTTTTAATTAAAGTCAGTTGCGCATTCCTCTGGCCTGGAGCGCCCCATGGCATTTTGTTTTGCTGCAGTTGAACAGAACTTTCCCCATGGAATGATGCTGCCACCACCATGTTTTACCTCAGGCACGGTGTGTTCAGTGTGAAGTGAAATATCGATATTCTCACACATGTAGTAATCTTTTTCAAAATGACATTAAATAAATAAAAAAATGTCATAAAAAAACTTCAGACTAGAAAATGTTACGTCTTTTACAACTTTGCCTCATTTTGGACCAGTAATGAGGCAAAATGATGCAGCTGTTCCATCCTCCAACTTTGTTTTTCACAACGCAACCCTTTCTTCTCTTCTGTCTTTTTTTTATTTTTAATTGAAGCCATCTGCTCTCTTGGAAAGCCTCGTATGAATAAAATTCACCTGTATTCACAAGAAAAACAGAAAGTGAGCAGAACTACCGGTTCTCCTGCGATGTTTGTGCAATCAACAGCAGCAGTTCTAAAGATGGCTGAAAGGAGAGACAAATAAAGGAGAAAAAAAAAAATCAAACACCGAGTATGGGCAGCTGCAAGCCTCTGTTACTGTGCTGCAGTCAAAGAGACCAAACTAAGAAACTGTAAGCGATACAGAGGGCACAGGGAGCGGGTGACGGTCTTCTGGAGAAGAAAAACAGTCTGTGTTAATGGTAGGGGGCTCTGGCTGTGAAGTTGATCAAACCGATGGAGGCAGCAGTGGCAGCTGCACCCCAGCACTGACCCTGCTGTCTGAGACGGGAGCTTTTGTTTGTGGCGCGGTGGCTGGCATGGTTGAGAATTACTTATTTTACCACAGATGAACATCCAATGCAAATTCACTCGCTATAAACAAGTCCAACTGATGAGGCATGCTACAATCTTTCTTAGCCCCCAAATAATCTGAAGTTTTCTTTAAAATAAACATTTTGTTGGAAATTAAAACCTATTTATGACCCATCCTAAATATATAAAAGTAAACTTAATGCTTGTAAGTTAAGTTAAGTTACGGTAATTTTATTTATGTAGCACATTTTCAGCAACAAGGCAATTCAAAGTGCTTTACATGAATTACAAACTAGTAGGAGTTTCTCTGGGTTCCTGTTCTGATAATGTCTGTTTAAGGTAATGAATAGTTTCTCTAGATAAGCTAGTAGGAGTTTCTCTGTTGTATATATTTTGTTCAACTTGTTGGCATAGTAATAATTTTATTAAAGAATTTATTGCCTACTTGATGATGGCAAACTTGGCCCTCCATATTTTCCAGAGCTGAACTGAACACGAATAGCTACACCATAAAGATACATGCGTTTTTGCATCATAACTTTTAAACTGAAAAGGAAACTTGTCCCCCGTCAAACTATACGCTTATGGAACAAACTGAGAAACAGTCAAAACATTTAAAACACTTTTTAAAGCTGTTCATTTCAGGCATCAACGTGAATAAACCAGGAGTTGCAGGTAGAAGTAAGGACAAAACTGTGCGCATCACAAGTCCATAAGGAACTAATTCCCACACACTAAGCATGCTAAGAACAATAAACAATGTCAAATGAATGAATTAATAAATAACTGCACTGACAATATAAAAATATGCTAAAAAAAAATTCCAACTGCAGGCGACGTTTTTTCTTCCATAGGCCACTTTAATCAGTAAAGCCCCAATCTAACATGTACTTATTTTAGAGTTAAATAATTATCCCCGCTTATCAACTTGAACTAGTTCCTGTCAATGTCACTGAAATCAAAATGTTTCCTAGTGTACATAAATAATGTGAGATAAATAGCAATCTAATGATATTGTAGTAGTAGGTAATAACACACACTCTTTCCATGATTTGCTGAGAGTTGAGTTACCACCTGACTTCGATCTGGCAGCACCTGCAGTGTGTGTGTGTGTGTGCGGGGGTGTGTGTGGCTGTGTGTGAGGGAGTTTAACAGGCAGGTGGTAATGAGGCAGACTGGGTTGTGCTGGCTTCTATAATGAGAAGACCGGCAGAGAGGGGCCGGGCTTGTGCCACTAATGGGCCCCTATAGCCTCTAATAAGCAGTAATTATGGTGTGCGTTTACCAAGTGACTCCAACGCAGTTGAAAATCGTCACCTTCACACACAGCTACTCCAACTCCCAGCCCTCCCACCAAGGAATACAAAGTACCAGCACTGGAGAGAGTGGGCTCAGTTCAGGCTACTGTGCATTTGGGATCACCACATAACATGCTGGCCAGGGAAAATGTGATAATCACCTCCTCACCACGTGGTTTTGGTTCAGCTTCACTAGCCATATCCATATCCAGATTAATGTGCAATCAATATTTTAAACAGAACCTGTCTGACAACTTAAAGTAGGCTGAAAAGTCTGAAAAGGCAACACATTCTGCATTGGAAAATAAACTATTTTGTGTCTATTACTATCCATTTCCATTTAAATGTCTCCACCTAATATCAGAACAAGCGATAAACATGGAGAAATTTGACTGAGTGTTGCAAACCACTGGGCAGGAAGTGGGAAAACAGGAGCAAAATGCAGTTCCTACAGAGTGGTGCAATACTTCTCAGAGTCAGAGAGCGCCGCAAATCAGACGCAGAATGCAAAGGCTATTAATAGACAAAGGGTAGAAGAAGAAAAGCAACAACGAGGCTCATTTTAATGAAATAAACTGAGGAAAGGTGTGGTGAATGTGCATCCAAGTTCAAAAACAAACTAGGAGCACATAATGAACGGAGCCCGACGGAATTGGTTCATAACACTTAAAAAGTAAAAACAAAACTTAAAAGACGGTCGTTGTATGTACAGAGCTTGAAACGACATGGACTGGGGAGCGCAACGGACAAAATGATGGAAGAAACCACCGAAAACCATTAGCTTAAATGCTAAGGGATGAGCGGAGTAGAACCTTAGCTGAAAATCAAGTGATTTATTAACTGAACTAAGAATCAGAGAAAGAATAAAGAGTAAATAAAGAAGAAAGGGAACAAGACTGACCTAAGGAAACTGAATCATGTGGCATAAAGATAGAAGAATAAATAGAGAAACAAACACAAAGGAATGAATTTGTTTGGCAAGACCTTTTGAACAATAATGAATACAAAGGAAATGAATAGAATATGGAAAAACCTAAACAAATATAAATAAACAACAAGAAGGCGGTTGAAAAACACAAGCTCAAATGGAAACAAAAATCCAAACACCAATGAATGACATAAGTAACAAGGCATTCAGAAACGTAAGTAAAATTTGCGTGTATCTGAACTTTACTTGCGTAGATTTAATAATGGATTTGACTTTTACTCCACTACATTTTACAGTAAGTATCTGTACTTTCTACTTCACTACATTTCTACAAAACTTTTAACAGAGGCATGGTACTTTTACTTTTACTAGAGTACATTTTTGTCTGTGTACTTGTACTTTAACTTAAGTACATTTCTAAGTACTTTTTCCACCACTGTGCATAGTGAACAACAAGCGTGAACCAGTTCATTTTTTATTGGTGTGAACTGGTCTTTTAACTGAGTTCTTGTATAGTTTGAACAAGAATAAATAACACTTTGAAATTCAGAATCAAATAAAAAAATATCCCAAATGGACCCAATATCCTGTTTAGTTTTCTTTGAATAGAAATGAAAAGGGATTCAATTAAAGTCTAATATTGAGGCTACGTATACTACTTTTGGTGAATAAAGACAACCACTCAGACATGGTGTAAACTTAATGGAAAACAATACAACAAGTACTAATTATAGTAAGTAGTAAATAGTAAATAAATGACATTTTGTATTGGGTTGTAGCCATTTGTCCATCATTTGCCTGGTACATCAAATGCAACAACTACCGATCATTTTAAGGTTTTGGACACTTTCAGACATTATGTCTCCCCTTCAGTTGCACTTTGACCTCCAATCGACCTCGGTCTGACCCCATAAAGACACTGCATTTTGGGGAAGCCCTCTCAGTGACCTCATCCATCACAGCAGCAGCCAGGGAACAGGTTCCCCCTCTTTCTGCGGCCTTCGCAGCATTGTGTCTCCAACAATTACACCGATATAACACTCTTCTTCTCTTGTTCCACTTGTCCTCCATCTCTCAACACGCCCTCCAAGCTCCCTGGGATTTCTAGGCCTCTGCTAAACTTCATCATGTCTCTGCTCCATTGCGAATAAAGTTTTATTGATATTAATCTTTTCCAAAACCTTATCTCAGTGTGTTTTGCTGACATACTGAGAAACTCATCGTTGCTGCATCAATCTTGGCTTTGCAATCTGTTTTTTTCTTCTGCATCAGCAGAAGGTGTTTGACTTTCAGTTCCATTTTGTTTTGTTGTTGCATTAGTTAAAATGCAGTGATGCAAGTTTATCAAAATGATTTATTTAAATGTCAAAAACGATATCTCGGCAATATTTTTGCAACTAAAATAGTCAAAAGCTTCATACTTCAGTTACTATGATCCTCATTAACCGTGAATAAAGCTCCGCCGTTCTGGCAGGATTTTCTTAATATTTGCTCATTTGCATCCCTTAGAAGCTAAAATGTGCAGAAAAGGTTAAAGACAGTTAAAAGGATTGTTGTGCAAACGCATCACTCAGAAGAAGGATACAAAACTCTACGGTAATACATATATGCCAACACACAGAAAAGGCAAGCACAGGTTTTGCAAAAAGATATCTACGTTTTTTTTTTCTCTAGATATTTTTCCAAAATAGACAAAAAGGTGGAATTTGAAACTGGTTAAGGAGGCTGCCAAAAGGCCAGCAGTGACACTGTGTGACCTGCATACATTTTCAACAAGTACTGGCTGTGTTGTACATGTGACAGCAATCTCCTGCATTCACCGTAGATTTGTATTAAGGAATAGGGATGTAAAATATTATAATTTTCTTCCAAAGAAAATAATTAGACCAAGCTGAAATCTCCTATAGCCTCTGCAGAGAACGTGTTATGATCTGATAAAACTGAAATTACACTTCTGAACCAAAGCTCCATTTGGAATGAATTTCAAAAACAAAACTGAAGAATATCAGTGGAGTTGACAGTATAAAGAGCTCGGGTTACTTTTCATTAGATATAAATATTGCTGAGTCGATATATGGGATGCTGATAGAGTCTTACCAAAGAAGACTGAATGCTGTAACTGAATGAAAAGACGCTTCAGAAAACTGAATCTGTTACTGCACCAATGTTTTTATAATTATTGTTTACCTCCTAACTGTTTCATTCAGCTGAATTGTGCAAAACAAATGTCACGTTACACTTGGAAAAAAAAAATCCTCATAATCTCATGTTTTGTATGACAAAAATCTGGGACTTTTAACAGAGGCATGTAATATATTGAGAGACTCTATGTGACGAGGAAAAAGAAGACTCTTCATGCGCAAATCTTTTCCAACTAGGGGAGAAAGTTTGAAAACTTTCTCCCTGAACCTGCATCCTTATTTCAGATGTCAGTCGAATGCGCTCTCCATCTTTCAGCTGCTACATTCAGCAGCTTCTTCCCCTCCGGGCTTTGAGCCCCGCTTGCGGCGGTGAGAACGAATCAGGCGGTTGGAGGAGTGCTGCCATCGCCGGGCCCTTCGCTGCTTTTCCATGACAATGCAGGCAAATCCAGCTTACACTCATTGCTGTTTTCTCTTCGAATCTGTGTGTGTGTGTGAAAGAAAGCCTCCTTCTGTCCTCACTCTATAATGGCTTGATCTCTGTCCCGTTGAATATGGTAATCCACACGGTGGACTCCTTGCTCTCTCCCGTTGTCCACGAGACCCCCACGGCCCCACTCCACCCTTCCCTGCTAGCGGGGGCGATGGGGGAGATCTTGGGAGCCTCAGCAGAGGCTTTGCAGTCCAAGACTTCTTTCTTTACCGAAGAGAAGAGGGAGAAGGCGAGGTGCAGGACGTAATCCTATTGACCATCCCTGTCCCATATGGCGAACGCGCAGGCCTCTCCAGCGGTACAGTCGCTGGAGTGGCGGGGACAGCTTGCCTCTCCAGCCCAGACACATTTTACCTAATGTTTGTCGTCACATGCTCTCATGTGGGATCACTGGTGTGGAAAAGGCCTTTCAGTGTTTCTGCTGGTTTGTCAAAGAGACCGGAGTGCAATACCTTCAGATAGCGACACACTAGCATGTGTGTGTCCTACTGGGAAACACAAGAAATAAATAATTATTCACCCTCTTACAAATGTCCACCTTTCTTTTGCTTTTACTTGTTTCAGGTCACCAAACGGTGTTATATAAAAGACAAAGATAACAGGAGTAATGAGAAAAGCAGCAACTTTTGAATAATTATTTAATTTTTAAGGCAGAAATTTGTCCAAACCTGGTCATGTTTTCGACACCTCGTGTGAACAAATGTTTTGGAAATTCAGATTATACTTTGCTAGTTGTGGTTTAGTGTCTGATTTTCAGGATCAACAAATCACTTAAATAGAACCTGCCTTACAACATGAAGCAGACTAAAACAAAGGGTACGACGCCATTTCTTTGGAACTTGAGCAAACAAACAGCAAAAACATGAAATCTTACCAAGTATTTTTGTTCTATTGCAAATATCGTAGTACACGTGAAATGAGACAAAACTAACTTGCATGTCACTTTTCAGCAAGATACATGAGATTAGTTTTAGTCAATAATTTCTGAATTTTGATAAAAATGTACTGGTACCTATTGCAGATTTTTTTTCACTTACACATGGGAAAAACATCATCTTCTGTATAATTTTTATTTGATTTGAAAAGGTTATTTTTAGCTCTGTAACACTGAATTAATGTCATTTTCATGACCTGAAACATTTAAGCTAGACAGAAAAACATAACAGAAGAAATTTGTATTTATAGCACTTTAAATGTTACACTTTTAAAGTGTAACATTTGCTCTTTTCATCACATACCTAACGGATTATTTTAGGTTTCAAATATAAATTAAACTTAAAAGACATTTTAAATGTTGAGATTGTAAATAATTACTTTAATAATTATTTTATTCAAATAAAATATTTTTATATCGAGATTTATCTTCAGAAGCTGGTTTTGCTCATCTATTAAAATAACAGGCAGATTAAACATTGAAACCTAGTTTGCTCGTAATTTGTTGAAGAGTAGTTCTTTCAAGTCCAATCAATTCCAGTCGGCCATCTTTACATCGTTGGGTTCATTCTTCCAGCTCTGCACTAAATTAAAACCTATAAAAACACTGCTTGTGCTATTGTTGTTATTTTGCAGGTCGTCTTGTTTGCTATATCAGGAACATAAACACGGGAGTGTGGCGGCGGACCGATGTTGTGCGTGTCTGTGTTGGCGGCGGGGGTCCGGTCTTGTGTCAGTAGCGGTCTGAATGTCTGTTGGGTTCTGCTGGAGGTGTTGGAGCCCGCGAGGGGCTTCTTTTTTCTTTTTTTTTGTGCGAGTACCACTGTTACAATCTACGCGAGCCATTCAGCCGTAGCCATGTCGATTGACATATGGTTGATCCAACTCCAATGTGTTCATGTAACCAGAAAATGTCGCCTTTCAGGGACCTGCATTCTCCATCAAGCAAGCGAGATTAAGATGTAATGTTGCTCTCTCCCTCCCCGACGGGTGGGGTCAGTGGAAGTGACAGGGGCACCGGGGGGCAGATTAGGGCGCATGAGCTCCACAGAAGAGACGCCCTTAGGGCAAAGGAGGGCGAGTCCGCAGGCGATGTTGGACTCTCTCTCTCTCTCTCTCTCTCTCTCTCACACACACACACAATTATGCCACTTGCTTTGATTAGAGTAACTTGATCCCAATCAGTGTAAGTGAGTAGGGCATTAAAAGATAGCAACGCTGAGACTGTGGCAACTAGTGTTCAAAATTACAGCTGAGAAATTTCACAAACTCTAAAGTCTTTACTTCAAGCCCAGTTTTCATAGTTTTTGTTGATAATTAACAACAATCGACAGGACTTGTTCAAACAAAGTTTTCAAGAAAACAAACATCATCTGCAAACAACTCTCGCTACGCAGCACAAACAGCTGCAGAAGCAATGAACTCAAATGACGTACCAGGGTGCGTTCACAGCTGACGGTCCGGTACTCTGTTCAACTGGGTAAAAAATACTGCAGCATTTGTTGCATTTTCAGCTGGTGCGGTTCGCTTTCACACTGCACTGTGCTAGTTTATCCAAACTAACTGAAATTATTTGTTCACCCCATTGCCTCCGAGGACACCTGAAGGAAAAGACATGAAAGTGTCAAAAGAAGTCATGAGCGCAACTTCCTTCTTCCCCGATTGTAAACAGAAAAGAAGCAGCGCCAGATTTTAGCAGTTGTAGGATTTCTCTTTTGTCTTTGGGACAAGACCATGATCCACTCACTTGCATGTTTGTTCCAGTTGTATTTACCCAGAATGCCCTGCGCTATAGTTGTATACCAACATCATTTTCTCTATTATATACATGAGGCTGAGGCCACCAACCCATCCACTGATCCAGACCAGATTGTCTTTTAGTGCTATAGGTCATATTTGAACTAATTTTGCCCTGGAAAAAAGTAGGGAAACATTTCTGGGGTGCAAACTTAAATAACATAAATTTGATTGTATCTTATGCTGTTTTTGTCTCACAACACGTGTTTGAGAATCCTAAAAAAATTAAGGTCCTGCCATCAGTCATGATCATGAACTTCTTAAGCAGTAAAACCAGAGTAACGATATTTACAGTGGGACATTTGAGGTAAGTTTTAAAGTGGCAATTTCATCTTTTTGAAGAACGAAATGTTTCCTGCTGCACTTAATGAAATGTGGTGTAAAACTGATGGATTTCCCTTTAAACAGAGCAACATGTAAATGACAATGTGATATGGTTTATCACCATCAACGAAGAAAAAAAATTTTGCCCCCCCAGTTCTCGCTTCTAGTTTGGCACAATCTGATCTCCCAGGTCCTTCTCTACGCTCTTGCTCGTGTGTTTGTGACACAACCTTTCATTTTATTATTTTTGATTTCCCACAGTTCAGGTTCCTAAAGGGTTGTACCGTGGGGGGTCTCCCACTGAAAGTGAAAAAACGTGCTGGTGTTACGAGAGCAGCTTATCAGGAAGCCTCCTACTTCAACCTGCTGACTCCATTGTTGAACTCACATGCAGCTAAAACCACTTAAGATGACATGCCCATACAGATTTCCAAACACACACACACACACAAAACTTGTCTCTTTCCTGTCAACTTAATTTGCCTCCAACAATGATGACGGACACGCCCTCCGCTAATGAGAACAAATCTCTTCCCTTCTCTGTTCTGTCGCTCAGTTTTTCGTTTTGGTTTTTTTTTTTATTCATTCTCTCCATCTCCTCACCCCTTCCTACCTCCCAACTCCCCTGAGCTTTTGCTTCCTGCCTTTTGATATTGCAGCCATCTCACTCATGCCACCAATTAGTAGAATAATAGACCAGCAGGCTGCTGCCTGCTTGGACCTCAGCAGTACATGCTGCCAAAAGGCCACAGGGCAAATGTGAAGGCAAAAGGTGACATAGAGTTGACAAGGCAGACGTGAAGACAGAATGAAAACCAAAAAATTGTAACCCATCTTCTTTTTTTAGCCAAATTAATAAGCTTACAATATATTTTTAGGGTTTGGTTCAGGCAAAAGGGTACATTTCTGAATTTAAGAAGAGGAATTAGTTCATTTGTGTATTTATTGGTTTGAAATCAAAGACAAACGTAAATCTTCTGCACTTTTCCCTGTCTACCCTGTCCCCCCGAGACGCAGACCCATCCCAGTCGACCTTCAGCGACCAGGCAGTTCAAAGTGCTTTACATCATAAAAACAACAGAGACACCACTTATGAAACAAGCAATAAACGTTCAGTTTTGTCAAATGCCATCATCAAAATCAACAAGCAAATACACATCAAATATGTTGATGGGTTTTCCATTTATTATGGTTCAAAAGCAACTCTAAACAGGTTGGGTCTTTAGCCTGGATTTAAAGGAACTCAGTGTTTCGGCTGGTTTGCCGTTTTCTGGAAGTTTGTTGCAGATTTGTGTTGAAGAGCAGACCTGATACAAGGTCACCTGAGTGGGAGGTCTTTAATGCACATAATGAAGCCATTCAGTGATTTATAAACTAACAAAAGTATTTTAAAGTCTTATCTTAGTTAAAGTGAATAACTTTCATCTCATAGTTCACAACTTAAACATCTTCAACTATGTTCACTGGGCCAACATGAACGATAGTTCTCATTTGAGGAGCAGGAAGTGACTAAAAAGTCGACTAAAATAGGTCAAACCTCTAAAAAGCAAAATTGTATAAGACAACTTTCATTTATATATTAAATACATACCAATTTTGGTACTTAGAAACATTTCTGCCTTTAGATATATTTACTGGGTCGCTTCTGTTTCTGTCACCGTTCACATTTTAAGCTACTGTGTTTAGTTGCCTCTTACAACAAAACTAACAGCGTGTGGGTCTCGGGTCACTTCGGTTGGGATTTCCATGTTTTGGGGTGCTGTTATTAATATGCCCAGATGCATCTCCTTTGGTTCCCATGACGTATTAACGGTGTAAATCTGTTCAATATAGGTTAATAACAAACTGTAGAGCTTAGTCAGACAAAACCGTCTAGAGGCCGGTCTCTGTCTCACTGAGACCTTGACGCTCTTGGACTCAAGCTTTGCTTTACATGATGCTGTTTTACATCGATTTCTCCCTCGTCATGTAAACTGTGCCCACTGATATCCAGATCATGTGCAGTAAAATAACTGAGGGCCTTCTGAACCGTCAGCAAGAAGGTAGTTTTAAACCGATTCATGTCGAGAACGTACATTTGTCGCCGTTTCCAACGCCAGCTAGCGCATCATTAAAAAGGAGGCCATTGTTGCTCATTAATTAATGAGCACTTTTTTTTTTGTTCATGCTAAACTGGGATTAGCATATTCATAAGGGCAGACATCTTTCAGACAGCTTTGAGGGAATCTGGCAGGTCTGTTTTCTCACTGTGTTCTTGTTTGTGCCCATACATAACCCCGTTTGTTGACCGGAGTCCTACCCCATTAACTCCCATGATCTCTCTCTCTCTCACACACACACACACACACACACACCCCCACACACAGAGTTTGTCTCAACAAGAGGTTGAGACAGAGGGAAACATGACACACACAGCCCCATTTTCACACTTGAGAGAGCACGCCTCATTGGATTACAGGCTAAATATGTCCGGGTTACAAACTGATTACCATGTCGTATAACATCTTTATTTGCATACGCAATAAACAATGAGCGACTGCCGAAACATGCTTATGCTACATGTTACCCATCTTCATCATCCCCACCAGAGTAATAGGCTCAAATAAAGTCACGAACCTAAACAAGAGTCGTTCCTTGAAGGTGAATGTGGCAGAAGTAGTTTTTTTTTTTTATTTCCTTGATTTGTGTATTTATGTCCTTGTATTTATATTTGTACCAATTTTGACATTTAATACTACCTACATATACAAAATGTGGACTACTTTAGTCCAAGACCTGTAGTTAAAAATAATATCCTTGTGGACAAAGACCACAACCACTGAATGTATGTACACAATGACAATGTAAATGTTGCTTTATAGTTGACATATTTAATGAAAGTGCTCCTGAGCTTTTAGACACTTGGACATCATAAAATAACAGAGTATATCAGCATTTTGAGACAGATAAGCAGTTTCATACAATCTGTAATGTTTGACAACTTTTCAAAGAATAATTGAATAAAAGGCAACAACTTTAACCGTGGAGACCTGGAGTTCATTTTTATGACATTTAAAGCAAAGCAGAGCAAAGCGTCACCTTGTCTATCAGCGCTTACACATAAACTAGAGCCGAATAGAAATATCAAATGACTTGCATTATTAGAGAGTCATGTCAAAGGAGCATAAACATGCCAATTGTATCCTAGCAGTTTTGCTAATTGCTAACAGAAAACAACAACAGGGGCAAGACGTGGGGTTTTTTGAATAATAAAACACATCAACAAAACACTTTGAGTGCATTGACCCTGCACAAGATAGAGAGATTGTGAAGATCTTTCTAGATTGAAATACATCTAAAAAAAAAAAAGAAGCAAAGTTTGAATTGTTCATGTTTGGCTGTTTTCTGTGCGTAGACATTTGGCAGATCTCTAAATGAAAACCTTTGTTAGCCAACATCGCCACGCCTTCATACGATAGCATGTAAACTGGTCTCACATTCAGCAGGACTGTTTTACTATGCATCTCTAGTGATATCAAGAAAGTAGTGCACAGCCTGCGCAGTTCAAATGTTAACTACCACTTGAATTCAGATGCATGCCGTTTCCACCTACTAGTGCCAAAAAATTAATATCTTGTCTCAATAACTCTTTATTTTTCATTCTTATTTTTTATTTTTTTGCTCCTAATACAGTGTTTTTCTGCGGAATGCTGCAATAATCTAACTAAAAACGGATGAATATAAATACACTTTCAGACTTTTTGTATAATTTTCTAGGTTTTAGTTCTAAGCTTGAAGTTTTACTTGGTCTAAACGTAGACTGAAATCATGGTTGGGAGTACACACACTCTTGAATCCTAACTGGGCTCCACGCGTTGCTTCAACCTTGAGATCAAGTGTATTCCTATTAGGAAAACACCATGAACTGAAATAACAGTGGACTCTTCTGGCTTTTACAAAACTGAAAAACGTTGCCTAAATGTTTTCGTTTTAAAGTAAGTTGCAGTAACTCCGTCTGCTACTATTATTATTACTATTATTATTTAAGGTAAATTTTCTACTAATTAGTGTTAATATGTTTTTGTCCAGGTAATGATACCGAGTGCTGACGGTCTGACGGGACAGCAAAAGGCCAAGTTTGAGTGACTTATTTTCCTATCCTCCCACTCTGTCATCTGGCTGCCTTATTAGTAACGTCCATCTAACTTTCTCTGCCCTGTTATTCAAATCTCTGACCCCCCGCACGCCCAACTCCGAGCGTTTCTCTCAAACATGCTCATGCTGCTC
Source organism: Brachyrhaphis roseni (assembly GCA_903066815.1). Lineage (NCBI taxonomy): Eukaryota > Metazoa > Chordata > Actinopteri > Cyprinodontiformes > Poeciliidae > Brachyrhaphis > Brachyrhaphis roseni. The sequence continues at coordinate 19,940 of CAEFZY010052628.1, forward strand.
ACACAGGTACGCTGCAGCATGCAGGGAGACTGACACACTTCCCTCCTCATCACCAGCAATTTGTTGCCTGTGACATCACATTTTGTGTGCTGAGGCCGTACTGGCACCGGGCTGCTGCTTCGTTAACTTTCCTCTTTAATGAGCGCTTTAATTGAGCCGTCTACCAGGCCACCTGTCGGCCCACAGCCTCATTACCATACTAATGGACTGGGATTGTTGCGGGTCTGACAGCCAGGGTTGTACGGCACTAACAGGAGCTGAGGAGAGGGAGGGGACGCCGAGAAGGAGGCCATAGAGGAGGGGAAGGAAGGGGGTGTGAAGGCCACGCTGCAGGAGACAGACTTCCTAAAGAGAAGTAAATCTGAAATCAGTTAAGGGCTTCTGAATGTATGCTGGTGGGGGAAAGTTGCTCAAAAGTCCAAAATTAGCACCTTCTTAATAAAAACTGATTGTGTTGTTTCCACAAGCTTTTCTCCAGGAAATTTGAAGTTTCCAATTCCAGTCTGATGATGCTTTATCCATTTTTAAAAGGAATCACTTTCGGGTGCATCTCCTCTTATTAGAATATAATCAAAAACTTTATTTATTTCAGAATCACTGTCTAAACATTTGAGGGGTGAGGCCTACTCACCGATTATTTTGCAAACTCATTTCTTTTAGAAACTGTATAGATTTTCAAGCATGACATGGCCCTGCTCTTGTCTTCTTTCCTCATATTTGAAGCTCACAGTTGAATTATATGTTGTCATAGGAAGGTGCAGGGACCATAAGAAGCCCGGTGGAGGTTTAAAAACTGTTGCACCATGTTGCATATCTGCTTGTTTGCATTTTTCATTAAACAAGTTTCTCCTACAAGAAACCATAGCGTGTGTCAACACTGAATAGCACTGAAATTACAAATCAGCAAAACTAAAACCTTCATCTCATCGCAAATGTCTTTAAGTGACACCTACCCACAAATATGTAGGATTTTATTGGCTTCGTTTTACGACAGTCCAGGATTAAGTACCAGTTATTGCCATCCGCAGTCGTAGAGCCGACTTATTCCACCTGTCCTGCTTTTATAGGATTAAAAAGGGGAAAAAGCAACCAGGTGTCGAGAATATACACTTGATTAACTAGCTGATCATTAGCAGATGTGACCCCCAATGTAAAAGCCTACGTTTTCACAGTCAGCTAGCCAAGTGATGGCAGAGTGGAGAAACATCAGGGATGACCTTAGTGAAGTAATTGCAGCTCCTCGTTAATCTGGGGAGGGTTAAGAGCTCATTTTCAAGCAATTTAAAGTCCATCAACGCGAAGTGAGAGGGATATTACTGACAAGTAAATATTCCTAGTTTTCCAAGATTACACATCAAAATAAAATAACTGTGTTTATCAGTCTCCTCCTGTTAGTTTTTTGTTGATTAAGTCCTTCTACATTGCAACTCTGCGCCCGACTTCCTGTCCGCACTCCTGCACCACAGCTTCTGAGAATACATTCACAACCTTTCCCTTTAATTTGTTTTTTTTATTATTTTTTATGTTACTCAAGTCAAAATAAATTCCTTTCACCTCAAAGCAGAACATCCCATTTTGATGATTTTCTACTAGTTTACAACTTGTGACAAACTTAAGGGATTTTGAGTGACGGACACAAGAGAATAATTGTAAGGAGGAAGGAAAATGACGCATGATTATGATTATTTACTAAAAATTATTATTTACTAAAAAATAAAAAACATCGGTATGACACGCGCTTATGCAGCGTGCAAACAATAATACGCAACGTTTACATGTCAAATACACGTCAAAGTGTCACGTCAATAACATGTAAAGTACATGTTAACAGCATGTCAACATCGACTAAAACGTGTTGTTTGCGTCGAGGTGTGTCTCAATAAGTAATAAATTAATTAATTGCATGCTAAATTAACAAACAAACTCAATAATTTCCATTTGCACGACTTATCGTTTTTCTCTTTTCTCCCTTTCTACCAAAAACTGGATGATAAAAGTCTTCATTCTGCCGCTTTGGTTTCATCTGGCACTTCCTTGGAAGGACAAAAAAAGTTTTACGGAGACTTCATAATGCATTTAATTTGTTGTTTTATTTATTTTGGATATTTACAATGTTTCCCAGTTCCAGTGTCAAATGTTCATTAGAATTTAAAGTTCATGTCATTACCATAATATTACTTGAAAATGGTCTCAAAACATTACCGTTTGTCCTGGGACAATTTACGGTCCAGCTAAATCTGTAATCGTGACAGGGCAATCTGGAGTTTCTGTTAACACGCTCTTTAGTCGTCATTCACACATTAATGAGACAGACAGACAGACAGACAGACAGACAGACAGACAGACAGACAGACAGA
>CAEFZY010052640.1:0-63129 GCA_903066815.1 Brachyrhaphis roseni
ACGCACCTTAAGGCAAGCAGCTCATGGCTTGTTTTCTCACTATGGTTCTCGGTCCCCTCACCTATGATTAGGAATCAGGAAAGTTGGAAACTTCAAGGGATGAAAGTAAATATGGTTCTTCTGCTTGGATATCTGACAGAAAAGTTCTCCTTACGTCCACTTATCTTGGTGAGCACTCTCTGAGCCAGGGCGCTGTTTTGAGCCAGCTGCTCCCTGAAGCTCTGACCCATGTAGTAATCAACGTCGTTGGCCCGCAGGAGCTCTTCAAAAGCCTGAAGACAGTTAGAGAGCGAATATAAAAACATAAACATGAAATCTTCTCTCTGCCCCGTGTTGTAGAAGATGGAAGAAATTTGGCAGAAACATGAGAAGCTGCAGCACCTTGGTAGTATCCCCCAGGTGTTGAGCCAGGATGTGGCAGACTCCCTGGCCTTCTCTCATCCTCTGCCTGAGGTGGGACAGCTCACGAGCCTGAGCCTGGATCAGAGAGTTATACTTCCTAAGGAGAGGAAGAGATGCCCGAAGGTTTGAAGTGAACCGCTGTATGCATGGAGATAATAGTTTTCTGAGTCTTATGACTGAACTCATGAGCATCTGCTGATAAACTCTAGAGAATAGAGAAAGTGCATCTGGCCAAGTGAATATGTTGTTCTCACTGTAAGAACTTTTCCCTACTTCAGTCTATGTCTTCTCACCCAGGCCAAGTGGCACATTTCCCCTCTTCTGGTTGACCTTTGCCCTCTGCAGCAGTGGTTTTCAGCTGAGCCTCAAGCGACGCGACTCGCTCCATGAGCTCCTGCAGGTCCCTGCTGTGCCTGGAGCTGGAGCGGACTCCCTGCGTGTCTGACATCCAGCCTTCATCTTCCTCCGCTGCACTGGGGCCCGCTGATCTCTCAAACGCCCAGTTGACCTAAAAGGTGGGCATCAAACGGAGCAGCTAGCAGAGGGGACCGCAAAATATCATTCAGGGAAAGCTCCTTACGTCCACTTACGTCCTTTGGTCTGTCTGTGTTCTCAGTCCGAGCATCAAACCATTAGAATTAAGAGACATCGCATCATTGAACTGTTTTAGAAAATCGCTTAAAGAATAACTAATCAAAACTGCATTCATGTTTTAAATGAACGTCGATGAATTACAAATGTTTAAATAATTGTTTTGTTTTGTTGTTTTTTTTTTTACTTGAGTGAATTTGGTTCCTCCCCCCTTCTTCAAATTGAATAACATTGGTGTGGAATGTTTGTGCAGCAAACATGTTTGCTCAGTGATATTCATAAATGCCTCCAAAGGTCATCAAAGGTCAACTAGCTCATCTACATTTAAAAAATCAAATGAAATATGGTGTCAGTCAACTATGTTATGTTAGTGCAGCAAAAATGTTTCCTGCACAAATTATTTTACATTTCCAGAGGTCACCAAGGATCAAACCTGCTTCTCCTCACCCACATGAACAAAATCAAGCAAAATCCTGCAGAGTGATGTGTTGGTCACCTTGCGTGGCGTGCGCTCCAGGCTGGAGGCGTAGTCGCTGGTGGCGGACAGCGAGCGGACGCGCAGCTGCAATCCACGGATCACCTTGTGGCAGCGGGTCAGCTGGGAGCGCAGATCCTGGATCAGATGCTGGAGAGACGCAGACTCGTCCCCCGTGTTGTAAGCCCCTCTGTTCCCGCTACAGTTCCCGGCGTACCAGCTGTCACCTGCATCCTCACAGTCCTGAGGCTGGGACAGCGACGTGCACATCTCCAAGTCGTCAAACTCTGATCGGATCACAGAGGACGAGGCGTAATGAAGTGCGACAAGTCAGGAGGGGTTGAGAAAGAACATTTGGTCTCAGAGAAGCCGGGTCTGTGTGGATCACCTGGACTGCTGGCGTCTTCTCTCTCGGCTTCGTTCTCACTGCGGCCGCAGGTCTCGTAGCCGAGATCCTGAAGATCCACCTGCACCTGCTTACTGGCCTGCTGCACAGACGTTTCTGCTGCAATCACACAGGAACAGTCATAATTGTGTTGATTGTGTTTTTCAGCATAAGATCATCCTCCAAGCAGGTGGTGTCACAGACGGACACCAGGGGGTGCTAGATCACCTGCCCGTCTCCCTCTGGATGAAACGTCCTGTTCTGAAAGTTATTTTTTCCAGTGTTGTGTGTGGCCTTTAATAAACCTCACATTATTAAGACAGGTGGGAGTTCCAAGTGCCACACAATGTGCCCTTTTTTTTATACTTGCACACCTGCTCTGCAAAATGTGTGGCGCATGCCACTGTGCTTATGACAAACTCACTTAGCAGATCTCTGTAGTCCTTCAGCTGCTCGGCCTGTGCCTGGACAGTGGCTTCGGACACCATCAGCCTCTCTTTCAGCTCTCTGTTCTCCTGCAGGCTCAGGGTCAGGTCAGAGCGAAGACGAGCCGCCTGCTCCCGGAGACCCTCCTCTATATCCTGCCAAATTGCTCCCGCCTCACTGCTACTGCCGGTGGACTCCACCGTCTACAACAGGACGGAGATTCAGCAACAGAACAGGTTCAGATATGCACCACTATGGACGACATTAACAGCTGGCTGTCTACAACAAACGATGGCCAAAAGTGACTGAAAATTGGAAATTTGTACATAACCGATTTCTTAAAATTTAAAATTTCAAAGGTTAACATTACACAGAATATATCAACAAGTTTTGCAACACACAGAATTCACCTAAAATTAATTTTATAGATAAAATGGGAGAAAAACATTCCTAATGAATTTATACCCTTTGAGCTTTATTTTTGAAGTTTTTGGACCATAAAATTTGAATGCAAATGGCTTGTATGTCATAGAAAAACACAAAGTGGCACATTTTAGTGAAAAGAAAGGAAAATTATATTTTGTTGTGCTGAAACATGGTGGAGGCAACATCATACTGTGGGAATATTTTAGTAACGGGTCAGGAAAGCAAATCAAAAACCTGAATAAAGAATAAAGACAACCTCCATCCAATCTGACTGAACTTGAACTCTTTTGAAAAGCAGAAGTGGCCATAAATGTACACTGTAGACGACTAAATGGTTAAATACAAGCCTGACGGGGCAAGTTGCTTCTTGAGGAACAGACTCAGGAAAGTTGACTAAAAAGAAATGCATGCCATACTTTTCTGTTTTTTATTTGTTAAAAAAGTATAAAAGTGATGCATCTTTTTGTGCACAGTTTTATGCTGGTTAGTGTTGGTCACATAAGATTAAAATAAAATAAAAGGAAGTTAGTGACTTTAAAGTAGCAAGACTTAAAAAGGTTCACAGGGTGTGAAAACTTTTCCAATACACTGTGAATACAAACATATTTATTAGTGACCTGAACCACTGGAGAAAATAGGATTATGAGTTTTACTAAGTAGATAAAATCCCATTTGTGATTGTGTTGGATTACAAATTCAATAACAATTGCTGTTAAAGTAAATAAAAATATTATATTAAAATATTACCGTCTCAGCCTGTTTGGACTTCAGGTCCAGCGAGCTCGGCCTCATGCAGTGCCTCTTCCCCGACTCGGTGCTCAGGCCGACACTAGAGGGACCTCGCTTCCCCGACACCACTGGAGATGATTCAAACTCTTCCTCGTCCTCCTCGGCACTGCTCCTCTCCCTCTCCTCTCGTCGGCTCAGTTTAATCTCTGCGTTCTTCCTCTGCCCTCCCGCTCTCGGACACCTCCGACTTTCTCTCAGAGCCTCATTCTCCTGCTGCAACCTCTGCAAGGCACTCCTACAACAAGTAAAAAAACAAAACAGAACACAAAGCCACCAAAGAAAAAGATGATGAATCCACACAGAGGAAGAGAAAAGCAAAATAAAAAAGTTTCAGGAAATCTCAGGAGACTCTGAAATATGCACCTCATGTCAGATAAAGACCCATATCCATCCTCTTCCAGCTGCGACTGCACTTCTTCAAGCTGATCATCTAGAGTCCTCTTGGCTTCTTCAAGCTGCTTTAGGTGGTGTACCGTCTCCTCTACCAATCGCCCGGACTCATCACCGGCTCTTTGAGGCTTCGCTGAGGCCTAACAAGACAGGAAAATCTCCATTTTGTTCTCATCACAAACAGAAAAGGCAATTTTTTTTTTCTGAAAGGAGTGAAAATGGGCTTTTACCTGAGTGGAGTTCAGGCTGTTATCCTCCTCCTCTATGCTGTCAGTGAACTCCTCACTGCTGCCGTCTTCATCGTCTTCCTCCTCCTCCTCCTCTTCTGAGCTGAACTCTGGAAGCACAATAACCATGTAAGGACAACATCCACTTTCTCTGGTTCTGTTATGTAATTATAAGTTTTTCTTTCTGCTCTTTGTTTTGCTGCTGCACCACCACTCCATTCCACAGGCTCTAAACCACCTCACTGGAAGTCATGGGACTGAAGGGAAATGTTATGTCATGTTTTGTTAGCCTGCCAGAAAAACACACTCACTCTGAGTGAGTGTGTGGATGTGCTTTTGAGACCAACTTTAGAATCAACACAGACTCATATAGATTTGGACGTTTGAAGAACTCTGTGCTCGCTGCTCACCACATTTAAGGGCTTTGCCTACGTTTTTACTGAAGCGTTGTGGGTAATAATCCAGGAGTAAGAGAGGAACTGGAGAAGACTTTTGCTCTGCAGGAAACAGAGGTTCAGTGGAAGGTGACTCAGCAGGAACTTTAAAGGGAAATAGATGCATGAACTCGTTCCTACTGACAGAACAGACTCACACGTCACGAAATGTCCAGTGAGAGTCATGTTTGTTTTTAGTTATCCAGAGCATTTTACAGCGATTTATCATATCACTTACTATCAGAAAAAGTTTATTGTTTCTTTATCTGTAAACAAGTGTAAGGAGAGTGTTTGTGTTGCTAACGACAGGGCAGCCAACTCTCACAGCCACATAGGGTTTTTATTGGTTGAACAATGCGCTGTGCGCGCTGACAAGTGCTGAATGTGGGGCTCTGTTGATGCTGTGGCTCCATAGACTCGGTGTACTTAGTTTATACAAGTTTTTATAGCAAAGAAATGATCATTTCTATTATATTAACAAAGATTCTACAAAAGTCAGGAATAACATTATGACTACCAGCCTAATAATACGTCACTCTCAGTCCAAGCATCAAAGTCTTTAATATTTATTAACTTAAAATAACCTTTTATTTCTTGCTGTAAGTTAGCTGTCATATTTCAAGCATACTAATTTATATGCACTAGAAACTAAATCAAAAAAATACTTTAGATTTTGTGTTTTTTGGGCCACAGCCTTTGCTCCTCACTTACATCTGTGACATTTTCATACCCCTGAATATGTTCTTTCTTGGATTATTATTTTTAAATAGTCTACACACTGGGACCACGCCACCACAGCTGCAGTATTAGAGAGGCTTTGACTCAGTTGTCAAAACTCGATCACATCCTCCTCTTCCCTGGTTTTCCTGATTCCTGAAAATATTAACTTGTTCCCTGTTGCATTCCAATCAAGGGACAACTAGTTGTTCTCAGTGGTCATAATGTTATGCCTGATGTGTGTATATATCCCTTATTTGCATAATGGGAATATGAAACACGGTGTTAAAATCAGAACGGTCATGCAAACAGGACAACCATGCCACAGTTTCATGCACCAGGAAGCAAAGAGATGGAGGGAAGTCTAATTCAGACAAGAACGTATTTTCATTTAGTGTTCATGGATCTTTTTTTTTTTTTTTTTACAAAAATAAAACAAAATTCAGAAAACCTGATTCAGTTGTAAGATTTCAAAAAGAAAATCACTTCAAGGTTGGATCTAAGGAGGGGTAATCAAGGACCATTTTGTGGATTTATCTTTTGGCATGTAGCATTTTTATGACAACTTTCTAATTAAACAGAATAAAAATAAGTCAATACCAGAGGTCCTTTTGACAAAAAACAGTACATTTATTTTTATTGCATTTATGAAAAAAAAAAAAGGTTGACATTTATTCCACCTCTGAGGCAAGATGAGGTTTCCTGGATTATGTCCTCTACCGATATTAATTTCTAACGGGCAGGCAACGTTTCACATCTGGATATTTCTTACTACAACACAGAACTGATAAGCACATGTTGCAAAATGATGCATTTATTAAAATAGCGACATTACTTTTCTATATGAAGCAGTACCTACCAGCTTATATTTTATAGGTTTCATCTGTTTCGTGCATACCTGTTAGACTAAAATAAAAATTAAAAAAACTGGAGCGAAGCAGGTTTTACGTTACAGAGCACGGGGGAAAAAAAGCTGAAACTTAAGGTTAACCCTTAAGAGTTGAAATCCTACGCCGTCTTTGTTAAATGCAGACACACAGATGACATAAAACAAACGATGGATGGTGAGACGTTTCACTGTAAGGCGCGAGATTGAGAGTCTCCACAGGACGAAACTTCACTGCGTAACAGCACGGCCAGTGAGACACGGCAATGCGGAGCAGGCAGTTATCAGAAACAATGAAAAACACATCCACACAATGATCACAGAATATATTATATATATATAAAGAGAGAGATAAAAACTCTGAGGTGCACACTTTTTGTTTCAGAGAGGTTAATGTGAACAGAGCTTGTTCTGTGAGTGGAGCTGGTGCTGACTGGGCAGAGCTGCCTCCAGGCTGAGGGTCAGACTCTCCTCCTCATGGTTCTCTCTTTAAAAATTCAGATGTTTCTTTGACCCTCACACCTTAGAGGCAGCTCTGTCTCACTTTGAGACTTTCACTCTGAAGCGCTGAGCGTCAGGGCAGCGTTAGTGAGTGCCGACGGCAGCCGTGGAGGCTAGTCCACGCCATTCCCACCTCCAAACTCAGGCTGCTTTTTAGCTGCCCGCTCCAGGGTCAGGGCCATGCTACGGGTCCTGGACAGAACCTCCTCCAGCTGCCCTCGAAGTGCCTGAACTGAGTCCAGTTCAGTGTGAAGGGTCTGGATCTTCTCTGTGCTGCTGTTGCTGCCAAAAAAAAAAAAGAGAAAAGAAAAAAAATGCGTAAAATCCTACAATTTGTATTTGCAAAACTAAAAGCATCCCTCCTCCCCACTTACCCATCACTTCTGCTAAGCTGGGACAAATTTTGGTATAGCCTCTTTTCTGTTCTCAGGGCGTCATTCAGCTTGTTGTACTCAGACACCAACTGCTCTAGCACACACTGGAGACCAGAAGTAGAAGTTAAAAATATACAGTGCTCTGCAAAAGTCTTTTCCCCCCCAATTTGTAATGTTACAACCACAAACGTAAATGTATTTTCTTCTGATTTCATGTGATGGACAAACACAAAGTAGCTCATGATTATCTCTAGCCCAGTCTCAAGTCTTTTGCAGCTTTTACAAGTTTTTTCTCTTCAGAATATCTCGATATTTAGTTTCCATCAACTGCGTAACTGGAGTTATTTAGGGTTGAATGGAAATGCATGCCACATTCTTTTGTTTAAAAAAAATGATTAAAAATCATGTATCATTTTCTTGTAGTTCAAAATACATGCACTTTGCATCTGACTTTGGCATAAACACCAATAAAATATATCAAATTCTGTGGTTATGTGAATAAAACTATGAATAAATCCACAGGGCATTGTGCAAAAGGATAAAAACGGAAAAATGATTTGTTTCCTCTACTTGACGCACTTTTACTTGCTGATGAGCTCCGTCTTTTGTCGCAGCATTCTGAACCTGCCGATGGGCCAGAGAGGAGCGCAGGTCAGCGATCTCTTTCTGCGAGAAGAGAATGACTCTGTGTAAAAGTAATAGCAAAGGTGACTTTGGTGCAGCATCTTGGAGGTCAGACGAAGATACCTGAGCCTCCTTCTCCTTCTTCAACACCAGCTGAATCTCGTCCTTCAGAGCCTTCACTTCGGCCTCCCTCTCCTCCTGCACAGCCTCCTCCTGTTCCCGAATCAGCTCCTGACACAAAGTGTACCGTAGCGTCAGATAAGGAATGTAGAAGACAAGGTGAGGGGAAAATCAAAGAGCGAAGGATCAGCAGGTACTTTAATAAAGGCTTCCTTCTCCTTGAGCAGGCTTCGTAGACGCTCCGCCTCTCCTCCCGTCTCCCTCTCTTTTTCTCGCCTCAGCTCGCTCAGCTCCTGCTGCGTCTGGGTCAGCTGCTTGCGAAGTTCCTGCTGCTCATTCGTCCGCTCAGTGATCACCAAGGAGAGCCTGTACGAGTAATCCTGAAAGAAATAAAGGATGGAGAGGATGGAGATACTTTTAAGATTTTTTTTTTTTTTTAGCTCTGATCTATCCATTTAGGTGCATTTTCTTTCCATCTGCACTGCAAACCTGGAGGTACTGGTCTTTGGAGCTGAGTGTGCTGAGCAGATCCAGAATCTGTGTTTGGTGTTCGTCGGTCTGCCGGGTTCGGTCGGACAGCAGCTCCTGGAACAGTTTCTCTTTAAGGGCCAGCCGAGCCTTCAGCTCCTCCACGACCCCAGCGGGGCCAGCCTGGACTCGGGCAACAAGGGCGGTCGTTAGATCCTGCACGTGTACACAAAACAGAAAGCAGCGTCGGCAAAAGTAAAACTGGTAGCACAGGTTTGGCCGACCAGCAGCACCTTTAGAGGCCCGTATGACAAAGGATTTGTCGGGTGTTACCTGCATCTCCTGGCTGCGCGCCTGCAGAGCCGCCTGCAGCTGGTGGATGATGGTGTCCTTCTCCCTCAGAGCCGTTTTCTCCTTCTCCTCGCTCTTCTGCTTCAGCCACTGCAGGTTCCTGTAGGCCTCTGCTGCCTGCTCCAGCTCCAGCTCCTTACTGCGCACCAGAGCATCCAAACTCTGGCAGTAGAGGAAAAACAAGTCCACGTGGATTCATTCATACAGATAGCAAGAAAAAAAAGACCTTTTTTTTTAAAAAAAACTCTGACATTCACTGATGAACATACCGTGATGGTTTCCTCGTTGTTGGACAGGATGCAGCGGAGCCTCTCCAGGTCGCGCTCCTTCTCCCTGAGGGCGAGCTGCAGCGCCCTCACCTGGCCCTCACGCTCCTCCAGACAGCGGAACTTGTCATCGATAGAGCGCTGCGAGCGGAAAACCAATTACATAATGGGTGCAACTCCAGAACATTGTGCTTCTTTGCAATAAGAAACAAAAATAAACAAATATATAAATAAAAAAGAAAAGTACTCAACACCCTTTAAATATTCTGATCTTTAAATTCCAACTGAAGCTGAAGCCAAATGAAGTGAACGGTTCGCCCACGTTCAGCCGTGACGCTCATATTACAGGTTGTAAAGTTGAATCAAAAGGCTTTCCATGATATAAAAACTAATTGACATTTTTAAAAGGGAAAAAATTACTGTCTGGAGTAATATTTGCAACTTTCTTAGAGGGGCTAGTGTGGCTGCTTTACCTCCAGAGCTCGGTCTCTCTCCTTAATCCGCTCCCTCAGCTTCTCTAGCAGAACATCTCTTGGCTTGGAGCTTTTTGTCGACTCCAACATGTCACAATACTCCTGAAGACAGCAACAGCAAAGATCAACACCCTCTCCGTGAAGCGTATGAACATGAGCGTCTGTGTCTTTGTGAATGCAAAGTGTGTGTGATCCTACCTGCAGCTGCTGCTCCTTGTCCTGCAGGGAGCGCTCGAGCTGTGCAATGATCCCGTCTTTCTCTTGCGTCACTGCCGTCTTCTCTGCCTCACATTCCTTCAGAGTCGCCTCTTTGGTCTGAAGCTCGGAGCGAATCTTCTGCAGAGCACTGCGCAGGTCCTGCAATGGGAATATGGGCGATTACACATACGCGCGCCTCGTGAATCCGGGTAAACTGCAAGTGAACGGCCGCGCTGACCTGGTTGTGTTTTTCTGTGACCTCCCTATGCTGCAGTTCCTCTTGTAGGTCAGAGCTGAGCCTGTCCTTGAACCTCAGCAGGTCGTCGCCTTGCCTTTGGCTCTGCCTTAGACTCCTCTGGCTGGCCTCCAGCTCCAGACCCAGAGAGAACAGAGAGCTCTGCACCCGGACCAGCTCGCCCTGCAGCTGGCCAAGTGTCAGGGACTCACTCAGCCCCGCAGGAGTCTTGAGAAAATATAAACGATCAGGCTTCACATCTTAACCATGAATACAGATGGATTCTGGGACGGGAGATTGACATAAAACACGCTGCAGGTCTCACCTGGCTTTGAGCGAGCTGGTTACGATGGGCCAGTTCTTGCAGCTTGCACAGAGTGCTGTTCTGGCCTTCGATCAGATGGTACAGCTCCTGGGCCTTCAGAGAGACGAGGAAAACAGGAGTCAGCTCATTTTAAGAAAAAATGTTTCAGATTTCTACATCTGCAGACACGGACCTCGCTGTCTTTGGTGGTGATAGATTCTGTGAGGCCCTGAATGGTTCTTTCCTGACTCTGGGCCGCCTGTCGGAGCGAACGCAGCTCACACTCCATCTCGTTCAGCTTCTCCTGCAGCTTCTAGGAATGGAAAAAAAAAAATCAGACCTGCAGTGTGATTAAAATGTAGCTATTTTTAATGCGCCTCACCATGTTGTTGGCCTCGCTCTCCTGGATCTTTGCCTGCAGGGATTGGACCTGGAGCTGGGCCTTCTGCAGCTCGCTGACGCACTGACCTGCCGCACATTCATACTGGTTGAGCTGACTCTGCTGCTCCTCAACGAGGCTCTGAAAAAGATTATATTAAACCTGATTTATTTGTAATTAACTCGTTTTGTTTCATATTCATATAAAGCTTACAAAAAGAATAATCTCTACTTAAAAGCATACATTTTAACTTTTTGGGACATTACTGTGGTTCATTCAGGCTGCAGATAACAGGAGAACATCAAAGGCTAATCTCTTTGAGCTTTCAATCTCCGTCATAGAAAATGCTGAATTAGGACATTTTGACCATTAAAGGTCCTCCTTTCTTTTGAGAATGCGGAGACTGCTGTTTTAGTACAGAGGACTTCTGACTGATCACAGCTGAGTATTCACAGAATCACCTCTTCGCAGATTTTTCTCTTCGCTGTTTCACAGATAAATTACATTATTCATTGTTTTCTTTTCTATTTGTTTCATAAAATATATGAAAGAAAATGTAGGTCGGGAATTCCTAGATGCAGTGCAACTTGGCAGGCTATTGGAAGGCGTTTGCAAGGCAGCCAATTTATTTTTCATGGCACTGATTAGCTTAGCGGAATTAAGGAAGACTATATAATAGTTTCTGTGGAAGTGCAAAGATGGTTTGTTTGGTGTTTGAACGATTAAAATAGGTAGTTATGTACAATTTCAGAGATTTCAAGTATTCACAGATTTTAGTTATTTGCTGTGGTCTCCAAGTCCAAAGAATACCAGGAGCCCATTGTAATGCTAGCTGTGCTAATAACGCAAACCCCTAATATAAGATTCTAAAGGCAGTTCAAAATGTCAACTTCATTTTGTTTTTGGTTCGCAAATTCATGCCAAATTTACATCCTTTTGTATTATGCTTCTTAAAGGTAAATTTAAATGGATGGACATCATTGCAAGCAGGTGAAAGCTTTGCAAAAATATCAGCGACTGGATATCAGCCACTAACCTCTAATTGCTCATCTCTACAAGCTAATGGGCCACATGAGGCAGAGAAGACACTGGAGTGGTTTGTGAGCACGGTCATGCATGACTGCACCCAAAGTGTTTCAATAAAAGCATTATTACGTGGTAATTTATACTTCTACCAACACCGAGGTTAGCATGTTGTGAGATTTAGAATTTAAACTAATAGATAAGCAGTTTTCTTTTTCAAAAACAAACAAACAAAAAATAGATAAAGCCTTGCTGTAGCAGCAAACCGGGGCAGAGATGAGCTGAGAAGGTCTGACATTGTGTGGATCACTTTGCCTCAAGGTCTCCAGAAAATAGGTCAACAGCGGAGCCACTCTGTCTTTAAATGTCTCCCCTTATCTAACCTACTTCAGTCATCGGTCTGTGCTTAAGAGAATGAATGCATCCCCCTCACAGAAGATTATTGACTGGAGTGAGCTGAGGTTTGTTGTAGTTTTATCTGAGGAAAACGTGACGAACTGAACAGCCTCTTGTTAAAGTGCCGACATTAATATCTGGTAACATGGCATTGGATGCCAAAGTTATGAACATTTTCAGTTCAAGCCATTTTTAAGAGCTAAGACTGGCTAAAAAGTCAGCTTTCATTTGCTGTGTAAATGCCGCCAACGTGCCGTGCAATGATATCTCTTCTACAAAAAATCTATTCGCAAAATCTCAGTTTATCTCGGTGAGATATTTAAGATCTGTATAAAAAAAAAAGTTGCACTGTCATTTACTCTTTCCTCTTTTGACAGACGCAGTCATTAGGGAATCAGGCCATGCCATGTGCAACTGCCTACCTAAACCTCACTGCACTTGCAAAGTGTGGTATAACCACACACAGAAGCCTAAGCACATCACACTCACACACACACACAAACCACAGCTCACATCCTCTTGAGCTGAAGCTATTTGGAGAGGCTGTGGGTAGTGTAAGTAACTGACAGCTTGATTATGAAGCTCCTTAAACTAAAAAAAAGAGAAGGGAGTAATTCTTCATGGACAGGGTACGCAGTCAAACACTGAAGCCTGTTAGCCGGATTCACTCTGGGTGCTGCAGAGTAATAAAATAGTTCCTCTCAGCAGCAGTTAGACCATTTTCTGTAAGGTCTAGTACCTGATGTGGAGGTGGGGGAGGATACTCCTTGTATAAATCTTTCAATAAATCCTCCATGTCAGCAAAGTTCAGGTCGTGATCGTCTTCCAAATTCAGTCTGACCAAAGGAGTCTCTAGCTCAGGAGTGGGTATGTGGTTGTCTCTCTCTCCATAAGGCATCCCAAGAAGAGGATCTGGGAATCGCAGCCGAGCCCCTCCATTCCTGGAGCTCCGCCGGATGAGGACGGGTAGTTTGCTTCCCTTGGTGTGCTGGACTGGGCGGTAGGTTGCGTAGCTTTGCAGCAAACAGAATGTCAGAGAAAGACTGGGCTGAGGTGAGGACAGCGTCGCTCCCATGTGCTCCTCAGACAGAGAGTCAGATATGTGGTCGTCTATTGCTGCTTCCCCAGAGGAGATCAGTGATCTGTCTCTCAGTGCTCCAGGTTGAGTGTTGTCTTCGGTCATCTCCAGGGATGCGACTGACGGGCTGGAGCTGCCTCGTCCAGCCAGAGTGCGATCACTGTCTGAAGTCCGGGAAACGTCCTGAGACCCAGGGACCAGGGTTCGAGATGACGGGGCCTCCTCTGAATCGTCCAAGTTCTTTCTCTCCACATCTCCATCTCCTCCGGTCACACTCCCACCAATGACGCTGGCTGAGTATCTGGTTGAAGGCCCACAAGAGGTGCTTCTTGCCAGCTTTCTGGGCACTTTGCAAACCGCTTCATAGTCAGAGTCCGCCACCCGCCAGTAGGAACATCCTCGACACTTCCTTGGAGTGCTGGGTCGACAGTGGTGTGAGCCTGTACCGGTGGCCTCTGACCCTGGACCAGCAGAAGACGTAGGGTGGTGATGATGATGGCAGTCCAGCCCATTGTCAGCCCAGGACTCATACAAAGAGTAGACCAAATCCTCTTGGAGCAGGGCACAGTACTTTGCATGGGTTAGACCCGAGATATCCACCATCCCATCTCCAGAATCTTCTTTAGTGCCGGTCAACGTCACAGCACCATCCTCCGGATTAGTCCTCCGGTACAAACCGCCAATGCACTGCCTCAGTCGATGCTTCTCCTGCAACAGCCGCTGCAGTCTTTCGATGGACAGGGCCTCCACTCGGGCGATGACTGTGTCGAAGCGGTACATGCGGTCCAGCATGAAGGTGCACTTGGAGCAGGCAAACTCCCCTCTCCCATCCCGGGTCAGCTCTCGACCCAGGGCATGGGACAGCAGCACATGTAGGTTAAGTTTGGAGGCCGGGTGGAAGATCCATCGCCTCTGGTTACCGCAGAGCTCCCGACCACAGATTCTACACGTCTCCTTCATCTTGACATCAAGCATTCTCCTGGCTTTCCAATATGAAGTAGTGGGTTATATCAGACAGGCAACTCAAACATATGAGGGGATGGATCCTTAGATCAGTTTAGATCCCTTAAGGATGACAAAAGACACCTTAAATTAAGATCTGTGAGTCAACAAAGTAAAAATAAAAGTCCTAATTTAGTCTATTCAAGACCTGCATCAAGAAAGCATAAATAATTCCTGTAGACTTTCTTTGGCTGCACATGTAATTCCAGATGGGACAGCAAAGATTAGGATAAACGTAGAGGAACTGATTCTCAGACATCCATCAGTGCAGGATCCAGCAGGATGTGCAGGTGCAACGTGAATATGGCGCACGGAGAAAGAGCGCATGTCTCTTTAATTTAACCTGACTCGGTTTCTCTCTTTGCAGTGTCCCCCGGCTGTCAGTAAAGCGACGCTTTGTATTTCCCAGCAGCGCCATCCTACGCGCCTCTGCAGCAGCACCAGCACAGCTCGGCTGACACGGACACGTTCATCCTGACCGGGGAGCGTGTGACGATCCGCCGGCCTCCACGCGGACGTGCCGCGGCGACACGCTGGTAAATGGGGCGATCCTCTGGCTCTTCCGTTCCTTCCCTGCGTCTCTAAAGAAGCCAGTTTTTTTTTCTTTTTCATTTCAGAGCTACTAACGACGGCTACACGTAGAGGCACCCAGCATAGAGGCGTAAAGAGCTGGAGATCCTGCGGGGAGATAAAGCTGTGACTTCCGAGGAGACGGACCTGCAGCGGCGGAGCGCACCATGCAGGAGGAGCGGGGGGTGGAGCAGCAGCCCGGTGCAGCTACAATCCGACCTTCCCTGATAAATTATCACCGCAAATACCGCTTAGAATGGATTATTAACTAATAACGCACCTTGATAAATCAAATCTACATTTCTGAATTGAAGACATTTTGTTGTTATTGCTTTAGAGAAAGAGTGACGCTCCCCCGTCGGGAGTCTGGTTTTCGCTCCTGCCGTGTTGACTAATATCAGTGCGCCTGAAAACACAGGTGAAATGCTCAGTAGCCTGCAATGTGAAATCAAGTGACCCGAAGAGCATTGAGGAGACGCAATCACAACGCTTTTAGAGCCAGAGCAAAACTGTCAATGTGGAGGATCAAAAGTGAAACAGTTTAAAAATAAATAAGTTGTCAAATGATTGCAAATAGTTTAAAGAAAACTGCAATACAGGCCTGAAATAAATAATAATAATAATAAAATTATATTTGTATTACCAGCGACGTTTCAATTAAAATCTTATATAATTATTTCAGCGAACTGATTATGATACTTAAAGCTGGAAGGAAAAATAAATTCCCCATCCACTGCAACAGGAACAAGAATGCCAGCTAGTGTCCAACAAACAATGTCATAAAAAATGTGAATAAATATATTCATAATCTAATAATTTAAATACTATATTTTATATTCCAAGTGGTATAGTCCATCATGAAAGTCCTCAAACTTAATTATGACTCCGTGAATGACATTGACAAACAGTAATTTCACAATACTCATTTAATAATTATATATATATATATATATATAGAGAGAGAGAGAGATAGAGAGAGATAGTAGATAGATAGATAGATAGATAGATAGATAGATAGATAGATAGATAGATAGATAGATAGATACAGCTTACAGCACAGAGTCTGATTCTTATTCTCTACATTCCCTGTTTTCATGGCAACAGGAAGTATCATCAAACAAACAACTTGCATGTGATAAACAATCAGAGCTTTATTCTCTATTTCAGAGTCCCAGCTTATCCTCACAGTAACTAATTTCCTCTAGCACAACATCCATATACATTTCACCCTTTGAGTAGACCCTCTGTGTTAGGTTGTAGAGAGCCCAAGTGTCTTGATACATCTGTTTTATTTTGCTTCAATGCTGCTTAATAAAGGCTATGACTGAAACTGAGGCACTTCTTCTAATTCAGATCTCTCTAGAAGTGATAGCTACATTTGTGATGGATGTAAATGACATATTTTCCAGGTTGTATATGTAAAACTGCTATAATGATGGCCATTGATAAAAGTGTAGAGTTTTTATCCATTTCAAGCTGCCTTCCTTCTCCTCCCAGCATTCATGTCTGTGGTGTCTGGAGGGTCAATTAAGAAGAGCTTGTATGGCTGATGTCGGTCTGAATCAACAACACAACTTGATATCAGTGTTGGGGTCCCTCAGCACTCAAAGGTCAACCTGACCTATTGACAGCCCAGCTGAAACCTGAGCCTTTAAACGGCTAACCAGGGATGTGCCTGCAGCACTCACGCAAATATGAAAGAGAGCACTTCATGAAAACATGGGCACGCACACGCACACACACAAACACGCATGCACACACACCATATGTCAGTGTCTTTCTTTGACAGAAAACCTGAATGCTGTCACTGTTTCTCCATATGTAGAACAAAATGGGCAGACACAGAAGCGAGCAGTTTCTCACAAAACCATAAAATAAAAAAAAGAAACCTTCAGAACTAAATTCTATAAAAACTCTGTTTTCTACTTTGTTTAAACTCTGCTTAACATGTGGGCAAAGTATTTCATTTAGAGGTTTGGGATGAGCTGTTTTCATTTTGAAACAGTCATCATCAGTTAGATGTCACATTATTCAGCGTTAGTTTTCTAATAATTTTATAATTTATGGATACACTAATATATATTTGATTCACCTTTGCCTCCCTTTTATTGTAAAAATGGCGTCCTAATTTAATCAATAACAGTAATAAACCTGTGATTCGTAAAATTTTGCTTTGTTTTCCCCACTAGCTGCGTGTTTTCTACTTTTACTGACAGACTCCGTGCATCTGCAGATTTTACTTTTCCTTTTAACTGTGCGCTTAAGTTTTTATTGGGCCTGAAATTTTGCTTGTCTTTATGTTGTCTTGAAATAAAATTGCGAAATAGAATAGATTAGTTTTTACAGATTTGCCTTTCTGAACATCTTAACAGTTTTTAGGTAAAAAATTGCACCAAACATTAAATGTTTAAGAGCTGGCCTGTTGCATTAGCAGTGGGTTAATGAGTCTTTTGGTTTTCATCGAGTCATTCTTCATATCTGAGTTCAGTGTATGCTTGTTTGTTTCTTTTCAGCTCTGATGGCTCAGTTTTCAATTTTTTATAATAAATCTGGTTTTGAGAGGCTGACCAAAAAGATAAGTATCCAGTATCGCTGTTTTCTATACTTTCTTATTCTCTCATGCTGCCACAAAACTTATGCCACCATAAATACCAACCAGCCAGGTGGTACATATCATATATCGTTGTCATATTTAAACTCTGCACACCCTTACAAACTCTTATGACCTTCCTATTTTCCACGTCGCTCACCATAAACCAAAACCTTGTTTATGTTTTCTCCAGGCTCAGAGACGCACATTTTCCTTTCATATTGTTTCTGATTCAAACTGGGAACCTGTTTTGTGGGTCTATTTGCATCTTTCATTTTAAATTGATTTACAAGTAAAAGTGGATGCAGAGGCACCCTTTAAATAGAAATCTGTCTGTGAGAGACACACCCAGCAACAAGAGAGAAAGGCTGGGACATTTAGATCACAACCAAATTCACTCAAGTCTTTATGCTGCTGAGATAAACGCATCTGGGTGGTTGTGATTTTGATTTTATAAGAATAAAGCCAGGTTTCTGTGCTAGGGCAGAGAATAGTGGTCAGGATGTGTTTTGGTATGAGGAAAGCTGTGTGTCCTTGAAGATGTCATTGCAGAAACAGCTTGTGAGGTAAATTAGATTCTGGCACTTCCTGTGATGAGATGAAGCCTCTGTGACACAATGCAGCACACACTGCAGGCTACATAAGAGCACACTTCTTTTATGCTTCATCGCTCCTTTCTGTTAGCTTTAGAGGACTGCAGATATTAATCAGTAAACATGGTCGCAGCAGACTGCACACAGACAGGCTGCAGTTCAGCTCAGAAACGTTCTGTGGGACGTTTCTCTCTCTTTCACTCCTGGCGCTACGGACAACCGCTGCTTTCAGCTACTGTAAAATGATGCCTTTGTATCTGGCAATATCCTGCACTTGAAAATAGTTTTTGCATCGATTATTTCATGTTGATTTTTGGGCAAAATAAGAAGAAAATAGTTCTAATATTGTTTTTATTTAACTTCCACAATTGGAAAAAATTGTGTTACAAAAACAAAACAAAACAAAAACTAAAAATCAATAAAATAGGTTTATATCAGAAATAGGCAGAAGTTTGATCTATTTTGTCCATAAGGAGGCAGTCTCTCCAAGGAAGTTTTCTTTTCACATGATTTATTTAAAAGGAAATGAGAAAGAAACACAATTTTGTTTGTCTATCCAAAGCTGGTAGAGCTGGGTTCTTGCTATGTGGAACAGCTGGCAAAGATGTAAAAATGTTTTAAATAAATTCTTGTTTTCTTGTAGCATAATCTCATAGTAGACATTTAAGATAAATCTAACAGGGGGTTACCTGGTTATCCCCTTTTTAACCAAAAGGATAGAACTTGCTCTTGTTTTATAAAATTTCACAAGTTCAGAGCAAAAAGAAGCAGGCAGCTTTTGACCATTCCTCCTCAGAAATCTCTCTAGTGGTGTTCAAGATTTTTGCCATGAAAGACAAAAGTAACAGGTTGAAAGTCACAAGAATTAGATTTGAGTAAACGTTGCTGAATGTTTGTGGTCCTATTTGCTATTAAATTAAAGCAAAAGCAAAAAGTGTGATAAGTAAACTAAACATACTCTGTGCTGTATTTAAAGTTCTCCTTTTTGAGAATATTTAAATTTGTTGGCTGGAGGGCTCAATTGGTATAATGTTTCAACTGAGACAGGGAGCCGTGCAAAATTATTCCAAGGGTTGAACTTTGGACAACCTCACTTCAGGCAATCAAGAGTCCTAGATCCTCAGTTTTTTCTTCATAAATTTGTATATAAGGAGTAAGCAAATGTTCTGCTTTATTGTCTTGCTGAAAGACTAAATGATTATCTGTTTTATGTTTAGCAGCAGAGCCCAGCAGATTATCTATTTAAAATCTGCTGGTATTTTATAAATCCACTCTAACAAGGATCCTAAGGCCTTTGGAAGAGAAGCATGCAGCATCACAAGTCCTCCACTCTGCATAATGATGGGCATGAGTTGCTTTTTCACATATTCATCCTTTGTTTCACACCAGACCCACCTGGAGTGTTGCCTTAAAAGCCCAAACTTTGTCTCATCTGACCAAAAAACACAGTTGTAGGGAAAGTGCCAGATTTGCGATGGCAGAAAATAAATATTAAATTCCGGAATGCCTCTCAAAGAACATTGGCATGTATATAGATGGATATTATGGAGACTTGGTGACCGCTAGATGTCACTTTTTGTTGAAGTTTCTCAACTTTACACTTTAGAGACTTTCTTTATCTTCCATAAATCCTCCTTACTGAGGGGACAAGATAAACTCTGGCCCTTCTCCTGTCTTGCCATACTGCCAGTTGTTTCAGATTTTTGGACTATTGCTGCAACTGCAGATATGTGCAAGTTTAGCTGAGTATTTATGCACCCAACATCATCACACACCTGCCTTAAAGATAAGAGAGCTGCTGTCTCTCTTGTCTTTCCCATTCTGAAAAGTGGGATAATGTCACAATAATTTCTCAGTGAGATTCATAACTCTCTCATTAAAAATTCATAGGCAATCTGATCAGGTTAAAATGTTTTTTAATAGGTTTTTCATACATCTTGAACAGATTTGTCAGCTGTTGGCGAGGCCTCTATGAGTATTACATCAAATACAAATGTCTGGTTTCCTATTAAGTAATAACACTATATTACATTATTTCCTCAAGATTTCTTTTCTACAAATGACTTTTATATTAATTTGTAGGCCGCACTCATGATTTGCTTATACCAGAAATCAGTTTCTGTTCAGAACTGTATGGGAGGAACGATACCAAGGCTAAATGATCCAGTGTTGTAACAAATCCCCAAACAAAACAAAACTAACCTGCATCTCCTGTTCGATGCGAAGCCTCTCTTGACTAAGCTCCTCCTGGTAAAACTGTTGAACAGAGAACAAATTATATTCCAACCCAAAACCTACACGAGTTTCTGCTTGTGAGACATAGTTTTTTGAAGGAAAGACTGAATTTACCTCAACATCCTTGTCCTTCTGCAGCAGAGAAGAAGACAGCTCCTGAACTTGATCCTCCAGCTCTCCAACCCTGTGTGTGAGCATCGTTTTCTCACCACACAGCTCCGTGATGAGAGCCTCCTTGGAGCGAAGTTCTGTAGTCAGTTCTTCTATAAACCTGAGAGCAAACAGAGAGGAGTCGTTAATGGTAAAGAGGGATTCATATGAGTACTTCTTTCTTCTTTGATGTTCTGTACCTGTCTTTGTTGGTGTTGGACGGAAACAGGATGTTTGGAGATCTCTCGTCCTCAGGGATGTCCTCCATGGTGGCGTCCAGGGAAACGAGGGATGCGTGAGAGTGTGATCCAGCCAGCGAGGCCATTCTCTCGGCCTCACTACGTGCTAGCTGGGCCTCCTAAAAAAGAAAACACGCATAGACACATCTTAGATTCATCAAGATGAGGCTCATGTGTGAGTTTTACACCAACGGACAGGTCACCAACCTCCTGCAGGAGCTGAATTTTCGTCTCAAGCACCTGCTGCATGTGGTCGATTTCCTGCTGTCTCTCTTGACAACGCCTCTGTAGCTCTGCCTCATTGTTGTTGGTCAAGCTCTCTGCTGTTGTGCTGCAAGAGTGAACAAAAAAGAATAGAGCCATCAAAAGACAAAATAAAGAGGTCAATATACACAAGATTGATTTCTATTATCTTTTGTTCTTCATTTATCTGATGAAACTTGTTTCCCTCATTCTGTAAGAAAATGATTATAAATAAATATTGTTTGATAAAGCATCACATTTTATCCTTTTCAGTGTTGCCAAAATGGTTAAGATATCCATTTAATAAAATCCTCGGCTAACGTTTAAATGTAGAATCTAAAGAATAACATGGCGATTAAACGTCTTTCATTTTAGTTTCTCTGCACTCCATCCAGTATAGGCTCATTTTTCTCAGGAGGCTCAATCACATCTCTTGGAGCTCATTTTCCCCACAGAGCTCTTTGTACTAAGACTGCATGTTTACTTTTTGCTTCTGGAGTTTTCATGCAGTAAACGGAGGTGTTCAGTTTCTCCGCCCTCAAGCCAAATGTAACCGAGACGTTTAAATGACATGTCCATTTAGTTGACAAATAAAAGGTGAAAAGACGCCTCTATTGATGTCTCTGTTACATTGTCTGAACAGAATGCACCTAATGCTACATTTTATAGGCCTTAATAAAATAAGTAACAGACATAATTAAAATTCCCAATATTAAGGGGCGTCCAGTTTTTGGAAGATATTTAGCAAAACTCTATTTTTATGTAGTTTTCATGTTACATGGAGTTTTACATTTTGAATCTTTAATCTAAAATATGTATTATCAGTTACTTTGCCTGAGAATGAAAGTATGACGTCCTCATTGTTTAACGGTGCACACAAATATCAGAAGGGTCAGTTTTAGGACATGATGGAGACATCATGGAGGGCCAAGTGAAGATATTATGTCACCATGTTTCTGTCTGCTGCCGGCTGCTGGTGTATCCTTACAGACGGCCACTTATAGCAGAGATAAAGTGAGCGTCACGGCCGTCATGACAGCGGTTATCGCTATTCCCGGTGACCGTATAGTGGTGCAATCACCGTGAATAGCGGTGAATATGAAACACTTTCATTGTCATTCTGAAGGTATTTGGAAATGTAGGATTTACTTCAACTCAAGACCTTTTGTTACCATGATGAGTTCACGCTGCAAGGCACAAACACCTATAGAACCTGCATCTAATTGACTAAAACTTGACATTTTTAAGTGGTCTAATATTTCTTGATAACATTACATCACTCTTGGTGAGAGTCCCTCACTCCTCCAGTTGTCTGTATGACTTAGTCAACAACTGTATCCCTGAATGGCCCGCGCCTCGCTGTCGCCACAAACCCTGCCCCAGACGCTCTCTACGAACATTTTTAACTCCGTCCGCCACATGCAGCGGCTTCGATAACTGGGATATTTTGAACCCATGTAAGCAGTTTAAGTGTGTGTGTCTTACACACAACTGCCCTTGTGTGAAGTGAAGCCTCAGGTATGCTGCTTAAGTAAATTTGGCCTGTCAGTTCTTTGACAGCTATAAATGATGGTGTGGAAATAAGTAGACCAAAAGTCTGAAAAGTGGCTGGATCACTTTAATCCTTTACTATTTGTAATATGACAGTAATTTATAATATGACATAATTATGGAGGAGCTTGTGCCTGTCTCCAGTGGTCAATGGGCGAGAGGCAGGGTACATCCTGGTCAGGAAGGGGCATTTTATTAAGAAACCCTGTGTGCTAAGCAGTCCCATTTTAAGTCCTGGCTGTTACAACAGTCAGGACATGAATATGTTGCAAATCATAGACAATAGTACGCAGATCCAGGTTTCTGTAACATAATTATACATGAATCCTTAAGGGACCTCGTTGGTTAAAGTCCATGTTGACCTCAGCAACTACAGCTGAATTTAATAAATTCATTCTAAGGTTATAGTTGTTCAGCCAGAACTAATATTGAGGAATATTTGCAAACTCACAGGGCTTTGTCCAGAAGTTCTTGTTTCTCCTGGAGCTCCTTCTTCAAGCTCTCTACTTCCACCTTCAGCTCGATGTTCTGCAACAGATGGAAAGCAAGAAGCAATGAAATAAACCTGACAATGTTTGATCTAATGTCTGCAAATGAAGCTGAAGGCATCCGTACAACAATAATGATGATAACAAAGTAAAAGTGATTCTATTTACTTTCTTTATCCCTTTACATATATCGCCTTAGTATTTATTAGAATTGCCTTTCAGACGGGCTTGGACTAAATGCTTTGGATACGCTTCCACAACCCTCTCACAATAGTTTGCTGTAATTTTGACCCAGTCCTCCTCACAGAACAGGTGTAACTGAGGCCAGTTTGTCAGAAAAACATGTTTTCTATACAGTTTATTTAAGCATCTGCTTTCAGCTACTTCAAACTACTTCAGGTCATTTCGCCACTGAAAATCTGTGTTTTTTAGCCAGTCTGTCCCATAAAAGTTTACTTAGCGAGACTACAGTCAGGCTAGGTTATGTCACTTTATAAACTTCAACAAATTTTCACCTGAATGTAGACATGAACTGATGTAATTATCCTGATGCATTGTCACATTTTACTTTTCAACTAAATTTGAACATTATCTTTTCATTTTTTTTATACCTATTTGCAGAGAGTTGGCAAAAACCTGTGATGAACTACAATTGGTCAAAATACTGATAATATGTGGGACAAAATTCCTGTGGATAAAAATGTTTTATGCACAGTTACATAAAACAAAGATCTCCAAGGTTATGCAGCGACACTCCACACCTCATGCATTTACCCAATTTTGTCTGAAACACACATTTCATTGCTGAAACGTATACTTGTGTAAATAACAAGCAGTTCTGTTTCCTCAGACTCTCCCACTGCGCTGTGGCCTCTCTGCTGTGTAAATCAGCACTGATGGGTGTTACGTGTCATCGGTACCGCAGGACATCTGACTGTGCTGTCATGGCTTTTATATTTAGAGCTGGAGAATTCAGAGCAGCTCAGATATTCACTCATAGGTGCCAAAGGCTGAAGTCCGCAGTTTGTTTACCTGCCAGAGCCCAGAGAGGGGCACTTAGGGGGGTAATTACTTGGCTTACATGGGGATGGGGTAGAGAGGATTTAAAAAGGGGGGCATGGTGAAACTCATTCTTTCCATTCTGTCCACTGAAAGGCAGATGAGAACCGTTTATCAGATCGTCTTTCGCTTGCATATTATCATGGATTAATGACTTTTCTAACTGTGATGTTTAGAAACAACAGCAAGATCTAAAAAATCTGCAACTCCTGCAGCCAAACTCTTAGAAAACCTTTACAGCTTCCGTCCACAACCATGAATATTTATTCTGCAGCTGTGGCCATTGACCAATGTTGTTTAGAGGTGAGGATCAATGCAAAAGTTACATATCACTCATATTACAATCACTTCTACTGATCATGATTATACTGTTAATTCAATTTTACTCAGATTTTAAACAGCACTGCAGTAGTTTAGACATTTTAGTGGAGATCTAAGCACAACCCACTATTCGGTGTGAAAGTAGTTAATAGAGGAAAAAGACAAAAGTTTTGCCATTTTCAGTTTTAGTAAGGTGCTGAAGTCTTTCTTTTTAATAGACATTAAAAAGAAAGACATGCTTTCTTTATACAGGTACTTCTGTTACTACAATAAATAGTTAGACCGCTATTTTGCACCTGTGATATTTCAGAGTTTTGCCATTTTGATCATTTTTGTACACAATTTATAGTGGTACAAAAATGCAATTCAAGCAGGAAATTTAAATTCATGTCAGTTTTGTGGACATTTTGTCAAACTGACAAAGGAACAAACTGATTTGTAGCTCGATCTGAACATATTACAGCAAAGTTCCTCTGTTTTCTTCTTTTGAGCTTCTATCTGTCCCTGAATGTGCTGGATTTGGAAATGTTGGCAGCCTTTCTGTGATTTAAGTCAGAGGTTTACATTCCTTTGGAAATAAACGCAGAGACTCTTGCTAGCAATGCTAGACATGGTAAACACGGCAAGTCCTCAATTTAAGATTTTCAATGTGATTTTAATCCCTGTTTTCATGGCGTGACATCACTTGCGGTCTTCCTGTGGATTAATGACCACTGACATCAGGAAGAATAAATTCTAACATTGTTAATTCTTAAAATTAAATCAGTCAAACCTTAACAGAAAGACACAGAGAAAATTATAAAACTCTGATTGGTGCATTTTAAGTTTTTATATAAGAAAGAAATATACAAGTTTCAATCCAGAGAAATTTCTGCTTTTGTTTTATTCTATCATATGTTATTGTAAGACCTTTAGTAAATCTGTGAAAAACTGTTGATTAGTGACATAAGAGAAAAATACCCCTCGTTCTCGCTTAATTATAACAAGTCATGGGCATGAGCTATTTTCTTTCTCCCATGTCACTAGACAGGTTATGCAGATTAACATAATAATTATTTAGGAAAATTGCCCTGTTTGAATTTGATTACATAAATCAGATTTACAAAATTTTCACCATTAGCAATTTAGCAATTCAAACAACACTAAATATTTTGTTATGAAAACAATTCTGACTTAAACACTCTGATTGGATTTTAACTAAAGATGTCGGTCCGACTAACATCTCTCCACGTTTCTCAATCATCTTACAGGACGTTCGAATGACTTCATCACGACAGAAATAACAAAACCGCTTAAGCTGCTTGTTAGTCATGAGACTAAAACCAACCGGGACCCAGCAGAGGACTGAAACATTACTGACACACTCTCTTATCCTGTTGCTTGTAAGCTGTTATTTGATTGTACAGATGTTTTTTTATTCTCTTGTTTAATATATAAATATTGTATAATAACATAAATATTGCCTGATCTATCTAAACTTAAAGGTCAATAAAAAAACACAATAGTTAGAAACTAATCTATTTGTATATTTACATTAATCAACTTCACTAAAATCATCTTGACATTTTTGATTTGACGTTAATAAAGTTCGGTGAATTTTAATAGTTGACATGGTTGACATTTAAGTAGGTATTCAACCAAAAGTCTTTAAATGTTAAGCCTAAATGACCTCTAGATTAAATCTATCCAAATGTAATGGATGCAAAGCGGTTCACTGACTTTATTGGTTAGACCCCCAAAGTTTATCAGTGAGCATTTACATTTGGTACTTACATGAATGAGAAGTATAACGCAGATAAGAGCCGTCTCTGTGTCAATAACATAGTTTACCAGAAGACAGATATCTTCCTATCATGAAGACAGATCTAAATATAGATACTCATCACTGTGCACCTGCTATTTACACTCTTCCTGACCCGAGGGCCCTCAGCAACAGCTCTGCTTTTAACTATGAGGGGGAAAAATGGCTGATTGCAGGGGTACAATGAGCACACATAATATGTTGATGATCATTTATTAATTAGATACTATAAAATAGTATGACAGAATCTGATTAATTAAACTGTGATGTCATAACATCTTATTTACATGAAAACAGGGCACGATAATTTGCAGATTTTTAGCTGACAACGTCTATTGATTTCACAGCAAAGTGGATTCCTACTACATTTCACTCAAATACTAGAAATGTTAAAATACAATCTAATCTGTTTTTGAGTTTATGAGGTTTAGGCATTCTGCTTAAACCACATGTTGACATTCAGAGGTGATAAATGGCCTGATATGGTAAAGGGGGACGAGGGAGCTAATAGCACGTTTGGCTCGTGGACATTCATCAGGATACATGTGATAAATAAATCAGCGCACTGAAGCCTGATCTATAAATAGAGATTCTGGAGCGTGATGTACCCAGGACTCACACACCTCGCATGCAGCGTGTTTCGCTGCCAAGTTTCAAAGACATGACAGACTCAGGTTGGGCAAAATCACAGCAAAATAAGATTTAGCTTTCAATAAACTGAATTTTCTCATTGACCTTTAGCCACAGAGATTGAGAGATTGCAAAATCCCATATCAGTGCAGCTGGAGTCCGTTAACTCAATCTCTACTGGTATGCTGTAACAGTGGAAGATAAGCAGCAGAAGGCTTAGGTCTTGTTTAGATGGATCTCACAGACTTTAAGTTGCTCTTATTGAAGAGTTACAAAGAATCAGGAAGGATTTTCAATAAAGGAAATGAAAATATCTGAGCTTTAAATGCTGGCTTGAGCAGCAAAACAACAGCTGGACCGGGTCACCTTGATGTAAACGCACATTTTACACACCCAGACAAACACGAGGACCAAATGCATTTAGAAACACAGCAACACATTCCATAGATGGATTTTTTTTCATTGATACACTCCTTTTTGAGTCAGTAATTGTGTAATCTTAAAAATATCCATTCCAAAGGTCAAAGACTGGAAGCAGGAAATATTCAAATCCACCCAAAAGTTGCATGAAAACGACAGATTTAAAAAACAAAATAAGCAGATATAAAAGTGCAAGCTGACTGGGATTTGAAAGTATAAATGAACCCTAAGAGCTGATTTTGTGCGATTCATGTAGTCCTGAGTACAATTAGGAGGAAATTATGTTATTGTTATGGCAATAGGATGATATTATCTCATGAAGGACTAGAGATCAGGACTTCGCCTGTAGCATCAGTGCATAATGGTTCTTGCGTATTAAAAGTAATCTGTGCTTGATTAAAGTTGATAAAATTTTACAAACTAATTAATCTATATTTCAAAAATGTTAACCAAACTTTATGACATGCTATTTTTTGCCATATTATAAATCATTTATGTTGCTTTACAAGTCACCTCTGATTAGTTCATCTGGTTCGTTTTCCATTTTCCACCTGTCTCAGGGTTTAAAGTTCTGATAATTCATTATCTGCAAAGGTCTGTGACAGTTTTGACTCTTAATTGTTTCAGAATTTCCCCACTTAAAATTATAGCAATTAAAGAAAAGAAATTATAGAGCACCACCAGGTATACCTCTCACAAACACACCCCGCTGTATGTCTAGTACTAAATTAAATCAGTAAGGAATAAACTACCGCCTGCAGCCTGATCACATTATGCACCCAGTCAACAATCAACAAACTCAGATTTTTTTAATACATGGTCTGTCATGAATTGCAGTGAAGGTGGTGAGGAAGACACTGTGGACCCAGGCTGAAAAGAAGGATGAATGATGAATTTAATGAAATTGTCAGAAATACAAAGTCCAAAATCCAGTCAGCACAGAATGAACGGAAGGCTAAAGCTCAAAACTAGCAACTGGTCAACAAGAGACATCTGACAAAAGACTAGATGCAACAAGACAGCTAGACAAGTTGAGGACCCGACAACCAACAAGGGACACAGGTGGGTTTAAATACACAGGGAGACAATCAGGGGAAACAAGGAACAGGTGTAACTAATTCTATTTTCAACTATACCAACGCTAATTTGCTAAAATGGTAATAGTTAAATCCAGTAACCATTACATCCTAGATTCATATGACTTAAGTTGAAAAAAAATTAATAAAAATTATCCATCTGAATAAGTGAATACAACTGCAATGCCTAAAATGTTAAAGACAGTCTCACAATCTGCTTTGGTAGCTCATCAACATTTCTCAATCTTTTACAATTGAAGATCATCATATTCTGTTGGCCCCTGACTAGTTACTAACTTCAATCTCTTGGACCAAGCAATCTGGATTTATACTAAATGAAGACGTCAAATGCAGCTACAATCATTTATTGTTTTTAATCCTATAACTCAAACTCTCTGAATTATTCCTTTAATATTGCCTTAATGCCTTAATATTGCGTAAAATGCAATGACAATTCTGGACATGCAGCAAACGTATAAATCATAGCACATTTTATTTGCTTACATCATGATCCAACACCCAGACTTGTTTTTCAGTTTCAGTGTTAACACAGAAACTAAGAAACAAAACAAATTGATTATTATGTAATTTAAAGCTTGCCAAAGGTAGTTTTAAAAACTGTGGTAGCTAAACATAAGTAATGGATTATACTCCTTTAGTTTCCACTTCTTTACAGTTTACATTTTCCATATTAACACCAAACAGCTGAATTTGAAATTTTGTTCATATCCGAAAAGTTTAAGAGCTTTCATTCAACCAGCTGATTGGAGGTGTTCAGCAACAAGTGGAGGAGGGGCAGCACTGTGTTATTCCACACTTCATACAGGCCAAGAAAACTCAGGTGGATACCAACTTTGATATTTTTACACTGTAACAACCCCATGTCCAAATACATTGAAGTACTATGAGAAATGAAGTGCAGTTTGACATACTGACAAATCCATCGGGGTACCACCAAGAAAACCAATCTGGTAAAACTACGATCAATATATTAAGAAAATGTGTGTGAGAATTTACTGCTTAAAAGTAAGTTAGTAAGTATTTCTGAGAAATTAGCCCCAACTAAGCTGCACTTGAATAACTGGTCAGTCATGGTAATTACAGTACTCAGAAAACTGAAACAGAAACTTATTTTAACAGACGTATCTAACAAATATTAGTTTTCCACAGAGCAGCTTCAAGTCTGATCAACAAACACAACGTAGTTCACCACACCTAAGCACATCAGTGTCACAGCTGTGCAAACAGACAGAGGCAATAAATCAACATCTGATCAGAATTACTAACTGTGATTAAGGTGCAACTGCTTGATAATAAATTCCTCCTTAAAGCAAAAAAAACAAAAAAAACATCATGTTTGCTCACGCCCTGGCAGCAGCTGAACTACTCACTGTACGGTAGACATCCTCACTGCTCTCCTCGTACTTCTGCTGAATCCTCTCCTCCAGGAAGTAGATGCGGAGCTTGAGGCTGAAGTTCTCCTTCTTCAGGTCATTCAGGTGCTGCGATAAAGTACGGTAACCGTTAGACATGACCGTCAAAGCGCACCGACACTGTTCAACATGTCCGTTATAGATCAGAAACAAATGGACGTCTCTGCATCACGGCAGAACAACGAGTCCATGTTAAAGGACAGCAATGGTCCCGGCCTGTCCACTTGTGAATGTCCCGCCACAGACACACATGCTACCTCCGTCTCCATGAGGGCAGACTGTCAAAAAGAGAAGTACTAAAAAAGTGACATCCTGGCTTCTGACAGACCGTAAGGCCTGGCTGCTGTCTCCAAACCAGACACTCACTAAAACTAAAACACAAGCACACAAACACTCAAACTCTCGACACTTGGCGGACGTTTTCAGGGCAGAGAGCTACTCTGCAGCACAGCCTTCAGAGATGCAGCCGCAGCAGCTCCATGGTGGGCTGTGGACTGCCTGGGGATGGGACAGGAGCTTATTTTACAGGAGGAGACATCTCAGGAATCCCAGACCGCCAGGACAGACGAGTGGAAGAGGAGAGGGAATAAGGGAGGAGGAATGAGGAAGTAGAGGGCTTACAGGGAGTTGTGACACAGTGAGAAATCTCATCCCTCTGCTAAAAAGGCGAGGTGAAAAATACAAACTGGCTGGATGAGGAAGAGGTTCATATAAGAGTCACTGTTAAGCTTATAGTCATGTTTATCACAGCTAAATGAGTCAGAAGAAAATCTCATTGTAGTTATCAGTTTAGTGACACTTTAACAGGTTCATCTGTTGTATTGGAATCAATGTGAATGTTATCATATTGACCTGGGTGTTTGGGTTTAGGTTTCAGTTCTGCTTTACAGAGAGAACATCCCACTTTTAGCTGAGGGTCATCACTTATTCTTATATTGCTAAATATAATACTCACTGCCCTTCATGTCACATGGTAGCTTTAGGGCCAAATGGCATAACTTATCTTGCTGCAATAAAAAGACCTTAATAGAGAGAATCTCATCAACAGCTCTATTATTTAATTCCTCCATTCATAAACACACGTAAACACAGCTAGAAAACGCTGATATTCTTCTCCTCAGCTCATTCTGGGGGACTATGGGCTGTTTCAAGACCAGCAGGAAAATAGAATCCCTCCAGTAGGTTCTGGGTCCCCTCGGGAGATGCTCCAAAAGCAGACGTCCAAAAGCTGATTTCAGTCTGACTATATGTAGTTGGCATCACTCAACCTCACACACTAACTTTGGTTTCTTTCCCGGCCAGCAAGGCGACTTTTAATATTTCCAAAATCCAGATGATCTCACTGAAAGTTAGCATGCTAGCAGCTTGGCTAACAACTTACCCACCCCTGATGTTCTTCCTCTCAGGTGGTGAGCCCACGTAATGCTAAGAATAAAAAAGGGAAACAACATAGAAAGGTTCCATCCTAGTCAGGAATCAAGGATGTTCTTGCAGGGAGGAACTACCATTAAATTGTTTCCCACAATTTCATCTCCAGCTGATCTAAAACAAAAAAATGGCTCTGACAAAGACGGATCAGCTAAGAGTTAAAGTTGGAGAAGCTGCTGAGACAGGGATAAACAGGTGAGTATAAAGAAGCTGGAGAAGAAACAGGAGAACTGGGACCTCTGAGCCAGGAGGCTATAAATAGGGAGGTGCCCTGAATCTCACAGAGCAGTGAATCCCGAACTGTCCCGCAGAGATATCAGTAACCCGAAGAGAGTAAAGAGCAAAAACAGAGCATGGATCTTCATGAAATGTGTCCTTTTTTTTTGTCTTTTACCAAGCGGCAGATCTCTAGAACCAAATAAAAGGGTTTGATAAGGTTGTGATGAAAACAGATTAACTACCTCATTTCTAGTTCTGGCCATTAAAGAGTCACATTTCGTCCTTTTGCTAAATAATTCAGAACAGGCATAGGCAAAGCGCCAAGATAAGTCCACACATGACAGTAGGGATGACATCATGTGTGTGGGTTTAACTATTCACACATGATAACATCATCTTTTCTTCAACAACACACACATGCTTCAGCTCTGGATCAGTAGTGGACAGTCTAAGTCTGATTGTGTGTGCTCAGAAACTTTAAAGTGTGTGTGTCAGGAGGAAGAGCAACACATCCGGCACTAAGTCCCATGCAGAGACTCTCCTTTTCTAACACAGCTCAGCAGCTCCGCCTGCAGTTTTTTGTTTTCATGTTCAATGTGTCTGGATTAAAAACCCTTTTTGAAATTAAAACTAAAGTGTATACTTTCAGGAACGGTGTGAGAATGAAATCAAAACCTTTCTGAGCCTTGATAATTACAGAGCTCAGAAAGAGAACAACACATCAATAATCATACATGCCTGTGGTAGTGTGACAGTCTGGGACGTAATTGATGGAAAGCTAACTAAGCACCTCTGAACAGCTCCAAACAGAAGAGCATCAGATGAACTTTTGGGAGTGGCCTAATCAAAGTTTGGACCTAAATCTGATTGAAATGCTTTAAACATACCATAAATGCTTGGAACCTCTCCAGCAAAGAAGAGTGGGCCAAAATACCTTAACAGCACTCACTGGCAGCCATTGCAAATGCTTGATGACAGTTGTGGCTCTCCAGGGTAGAACAAGCAGTTGTTAGCTTCAAGGGGCAATTGCTTTTCACACAGAGCAGGGGTGATTCAGAAAGAGTTTACCTTCATCAAATAAAATAGTCATTTAGAAACCTCCTTTTTCTGATATGACATTTGTGTTAGCAAAAATTATTGTATGTTGTAAAACTGTATCCTTTGAGCAATAAATCGTTTAAAGAAGAGCCTTTGTGACAAACATTTAGAAAACTTTTTAAGAGCCACATATTTTCCAGTGTTTAAAATGTAATATGCTAGCTAGGCTAGTATGCTAACCAAGGCCTTTTACAGTCCTATTTTTATGTTTTTATTCACTTTTGACACCAAGAACTTCTGGGCACATGGAAGACTGAAAAATGTCTTTAATATGTTCAGCTTATGGAAAAACTTTGTCTTGTAATGAAGAAATAGTATGAATGCAGAAGAACAATCAGCCTACATCAGTAAAATAAAACATTCTCTTTCTCTGTTTTTCAATGTGCATTATGCAAATTCCTCAAACTTTGCTTTTTTTTGTAAGAGTTCACACTTCCTGATGATTAGCTTAACTGTATTTAATTGGCCCCACATGTTTGCTAAGGGACTTTTTAATTATTTTACAAGTAACAAGAACAAACTTTTCACTTTCTGCAATTTATGGGAGGTTTTGTGAAACAGTGATGACACAATGTCATTTGTTATTCATCTAGCATTATATTTATTACATGATAAATACAATGTCAAATTTTAACCAGTACATAAATAAATAAGCAAATAAAACCTTACATTTCTATTTTTACAATTTCAGTTAAATTGTTGACTGAGTAAAATCTGTTATTCCATGTATTCACTTTTACACAATTTTATCTGCAAATTCCCAAAATGCTATTATCTTCAAAAATAAAAATTCATAATGAAATGCTTTTAAAGTAAGTGGTTTGAAAGATGAGTTACAAACTTTAATGTCTACAAAATGTGCAAAACTTTATGAGTATCTTGGTACTTTTTGGATTTACTGTAAAGTTCAACTCCAGAAAACAACTGAAAAAGATCACAAACTTAATACAGTTAGTAAGTCTGTGAGTATTTATGAATAAAATGTGGCTTCTTACTCATAATAACATTATAATTACAATTACTAAAAATGATGTCCTTCTGAAAATATATTAAAATGTAGTTGGGCATCGCCCAGGCATGTTACACTGGATTCTTAATTGAGTCCCCAAAAGAAGATTAAAATAGAGTTCTGGGTGTTTTCCATTCAACACTTAGAGCTTCAGGTGCTTTCTTTGTCTTTTTAGTCTGTCCTCTACTTGAATTAGTATATTTATTTTTTTGTAATAATTTCTGGCTAAATTAGGCCTAACTGTACATTGTCCTTTTAGTGGCAAAGATGCCGTTCATCATGCTGGTACAGCAGAGCACACTTACGTTTTGCAGAGCAATTAAACACAGTAACACGTATCAGAGGGAAGGCAAAGAGTCTCACCTGCTCAAACTGCTTGAGTGTGTGAGGCTGAAGAGGAGGAGAGTTGTCTGCTTCATCACTACACAAATCTAAACAAGAGAAAGCAGTCTAATTAGAAAAATCACCTAAAAACAACAAAAAAATAAAGTTATATTTAGAAAGTTTATCTTTTTTACATACAGCTGATTAAGTAAAAGTTTACCTGTCATGTGACCTGTGGTCTTAGATGATGAATTCCCCTCCACGGTACTGTTGGAGGAAGAATAAATACATAAGTAGAGAACGCACTGAAAAGTCACTCATGCACCTAAAAAGTATCTATTAATCCACACTATTTTCTAAATTAAGCAAATTACACAGAATAATTAACAGCTGACCATTCTGTATCCAGGAAGAATGACTTTTGAATTAAAATGCAACAATTACTTTTCACTAAAAGAGTAGGATGTCATTTATAAACTTAGGGTTGTAAAGCTCATTGGGGAGTCTCAGCAGGGGAGAAATGTGGTGTTTGGGGAGGTTACTCTTG
The DNA here is from genome assembly GCA_903066815.1 of Brachyrhaphis roseni. Taxonomy (NCBI): domain Eukaryota; kingdom Metazoa; phylum Chordata; class Actinopteri; order Cyprinodontiformes; family Poeciliidae; genus Brachyrhaphis; species Brachyrhaphis roseni. The sequence continues at coordinate 33,965 of CAEFZY010052640.1, forward strand.
GGGTCAGAGTTCAAATAATCCTAAATACCAACTGCTAAGCAACCAGAACAGGAAATTCACGTCAAGGCTAAGTTCTGATCATAACCACAGTTAACAGGAGAAGCAGTGAATGATAGACACACAGAGATAATAGTGCCTTGCAAAAGTCTTTTCAATGTATTATATGATATGACATAATATTATAAATTGTATCATTTTATTTACATGTTAATACCGGAAAGCAGAGAAAGCCGATGTATGGTGTTTAAAATACCGTAAAGCAAAAAAAAATCTGAGAAGTGTGGTAAATGCATATTTGCATAAAAGTATTAACCCCAGTTAATACATTTAGAAACATATTTTGATGCAGTTACCCCCGGCAGTCTTTTGATGTAGGTTTTTCTAAAAATCTTTACATGTCTAGAGATTTAAATTTTTTTAGCCAGATTAGATGGAGGATGCCTGTAAATACTGATTTTCAAGCCTTCCCACAGATTCTCATTTCTATTTAAGTCTGGACTTTGACTAGACCAGACCTGGTGAACCTCCCCTGCCTCAAATGTTTTGAAGCTTTTTTACAAATTTTCCTTTCAAGATGGCTCTGTAATTGCCTGCATTCATCTTCCCATCAGCTCTGGCAAGCTTTTTTCTCCCCCTGGAAGCAGGAGAGCATCCCAACAGCATGCTGCTGTCACACCACCGTGTGCCGAGTCATGTGCAGTGTTAGTTTTTCTCCACCCAATTTGTGTATTTCTAAAAAAAAAAAAAATTAATTAATTAATTTTTTAAAAAAGTTTTTGTTTTGTTTTTCCTTCTGTTACAAAAATGTGCATCCTTTGTGTTGGTCTATTTAAAATCTCAATAAAATGCATTTGAGTTTTTCACTATGATGTGGTAAAAGTTCCATGGCTATTAAAGCTTTTGCAAGGCAGTTGATGTACAGTCAATTAAACAGAACTACTAACCAGACAGACACACCCCAACATGCAGCAGCAGAGGCACTTGTGCACACTAATTTTCAAAGACTTTGCTAAGGTCAGTGCTCCACACTGAGTCAATGCATGGTAAATTCTCCTGGCAGCTGCTGGGCCATAAAACGTAAAGACAGCTGCTGCGTGCCAAAGATTTAAAACTTCACCAAGAAGGAATAGAAGGGGTCTAAATGTAGCATAAGTGTTGTGGGCTGGCCACTGCACAACTGTTTTCTAAATGAAAATATCTGCAGGATGGCCCAGTAGTTAGTGTTTCATGTGGGAGGACTCTATAATGCAGCACAAAATACCATAATATGAACCAGCTCCTTATTTCAACATGCTTATACTGACTCATTTGATCCCTAGAATTTGTTCTGCTTTATCATTACCTGAATGTACAACATGAAGAAATGTTATCCAATCAGCTGTGTTAAGTGCAGGCCAAAGTGAGAATTGGCCTACTTTCCCTTTTACATCCTAATTTATGTCCAGTGTTGAAAACTAGGTCAAATTGGGCTACATAACATTCAAATGTTGTCCCTGTTAACGTATTGGTTTTATTACATCATCTAATTGAGAAAACACTAAAGACAATACTGCTGTGAATGTAAAAAGCGGCATCATCAACTGCATCTGATTTATAGAGCATGCAGTGATAGAGACAGCCACACATTGTCAGCAGAAAATGGCCTGCTGTGTGATGGGCTGAGCCAAACATGGCTGATAATGAATAAATCAGCTCTATTCTGTTACAAAGAGGCGCTCATATTAGCCGAATCCGCAGCTTGTCAATTGTGTTTTGAATAAAAGGTGAAATAAAATAAATTGCCCAACGAGAACGCCTCCTATATGTCTCCCCCTCTCTCCTCACACATTCCGCCTCACCTCTCTGAATTTCTCCAGATTTGCTCCGGCGACGTTGAGCTCCAATCCATAAAGGCTGCTCCTTCAGTCAGCGGACATCCATGCCGCAGAGCCGCTACCTTCAAACCGAGTCGTTCATTGCTGTCGGTGGTCACAGAGGGGCATGTTATCTGCAGCGGCGCGGCACAGCACAGCGCTCAGGATGGGAGGGGGCGTGGGTGTGGGGGTGGGTGTAGGTGTGTGTGTGTTTGTGAGGATGCGCGTCCCGGAACATGTGTGAAAAAGGAGGTTAGAGAGAGAACCCCCCAAAAGAAACACAGCACGCAGACCCCCTGCGGTTCATCCAGCCAGGAAAATATGCTTCCACAAGATGATCCTCCACCAAAGAAACGATGTGTTCAAGAGTATCAGCTATTTTACATGATATAACAAGAAATAGTGGATCTATTCCCAAATAAAGGTTTTTAACTACATTGATTGTAAAATGTTCTTTAAATCCTCGCAGTCATATTGCAGTGTGTTGTTCACGTTACATGTTCTAATATGCCTGAATAGAGAAAATGTTTCTAGAGTTTTATTAAGATGGCATCATGAGTTTTCTAACATTTTCTAGACAAAAGTCTTTGTTGCAACAGAGAGGGGATTAAGTAGTTAGAGTTAATGAAATTAAGTCAATATCTCCATATTTTAAACCAATTGTTTTTTATATTTCTAAAAAAATATTACATTATTTGAGCTGGTTATTCACAGAGCTGAAACTACAGACAATCAGCTTTACTTTTTTGGCAGCACCATCCAATAAAAACCCCCTAATCTTTGAGAACTCGTTTTCATTTTGTTAAATCTTCCGTACCACAGCGCCCTCTCTTGGACAGTTTCTGGCCAATGATTATTTCTGTTAATGCAATACTTAGACTAAAATTATTAAAGCAAGAGCATCAGACATTACACTTCTCAAAAGTTTACAATTTTATTTTGAGGTCAAATAATATGTTGCCTTTTTCAACCTTACAAAAAACGTAGGCTTTATCACTTTAAAAATTTAACCAATACATTTTTATCTGCAGCAGCATTCATTGCTGCTGAAGTACATTCAATAACAATATTGCCCCATTTCATTAAATGGGACAATATTAAATGAAATGGAAACAGTGATGCATGATATCCACCCGAATTGATCATTTCAATTTTCTACCAGCATAAAACAGCAACATTAAACATTGAACAGTTATTTTAATTCTTGGTTGTTAACTGATATTATTAATGTTAACATGTTTGTTTGTTTTTTCCTTGTGAGAGTCTGATACTAGAAGGATTAACGAGATATTTCCAGTTTTCTAGATTTTTTTGCACTTATACTGATGAACCAGTAGATGGCAGTGCTACACTGAAGAACTAAACTTATCAATAAGCCCGTTGATGGTTTGATCGATATTATCATTATTACAACAAGAAATTTTATAATACTGCTCTTTCAGGAATCATTAAGAACACAATATGTGATGCATGTTTATAGCGGGTCTGTTTTGTTTTGGTTAGTTGTCTAAATACTTGTAATTTAAAATCAGATGTAATGACTACGAGCAGCCACAAGATGTCCCCAAATGACCAATGAATTGTTCTTAAACTACATCAAACCTGAATGTTTACAGCATGAAGATATATAGTTTTAGACTTACGCATAAATAATTCATGTCTCATAAATAATTCATGTCCCTATCCACTCACATTTGTCATCATATCATCAACATGACTAAGATCTCTTCCCAAAAACGACACGAGGTCCTTTCTTGGTGCTCTGAGGTTCTGCGGAGATGATCCAAATTGCAGGTGCTTTCATGAAGTCCCTGTCCACCATCTTGTGCTCCTCTGCCCGAGCCATTGCCTCCAGTTCAGGTGAGGTTTCTGGGGACCAATCTGCCATAAACTTATCTTTGGCCTCACAATAGTTCACCACCACTTCTTCAGGCTGCTTCCCAAACAGCCAGTCTGGAAACAGAGTGAAAATAAGGGGAGATGCATTTAAAAAAAAAAAAAAAATCTATTGCCATCAATAAACTAATAACAGAAAATACAGTAACATACCTGCAAAGTCATGGATGAGGTCTTTGATGAGGTGGCCAATGATGGCATAAAGAACGGACACCACAATAAAGACGGCTATGAGAAGATAGATGACATAGGTGGGGAGATGGACTGCATCCCGAGAAGGAGGTACATAGGACTCATAAAGCACTGTGCCATCTTCGTCCTTGTAACGAATGTTTAGCCTCTGCAATGGTACATCCATTGTTGTGTTGTTGCCCGTTTCCAGTCAGTGAGTTCACTCAGTATCTCAAACCCATTGGTGCTCGTAGCCTCCAGCATGAGGATTCAATCTGACAGTGTTTTCCATTAAAAAAGATCAGGAAGAGTGAAAAAGAAATCATCACCATCAAGCTGGTAAAAGTTTAGCAGATATTCTAAAAAACTCTTAAAACACAAATCCTTCTGTGCAGCAGACCTGCATTTTGAAGAAACCTGGTAAAAAGCAAACAACATAAAGATTCTTACCTTAACATGTTCTTTATTTCTGACGTTGCTACAGACAAACCATATTGCTGTCCATGGAAGTAGCACTCATAACAAGATAAGCTGCAGAGGCTTGAGGCACTTTGCTCCACGTCAGCAGAACGTCTAAGAGCTCATCCATCTATCTACCTATTTATCTATCTATCTATCTATCTATCTATCTATCTATCTATCTATCTATCTATCTATCTATCTATCTATCTATCTATCTATCATGTACAATAACTCCTGGTATTTATGTATATGGCCACCAATAGCATGTTAGCTAGCTTACCAACTATCTATTTTGTTAGTTTATTTTTATTTTTTTTAATTGTCTTTACATTAATCTTTTTCACTTGTATGAATGAATAATGGAAGCACATTGTTCATCTAGACTGAAAAGAATATAACATGGATGATATTGGCTGCATAGGGTTAGAGGTCTTTATAAACAAGATCACCAACTGTGACACACCTAGCTAAGTACCTTACTAGCGACCTGTCTACCCAGTTAGCTGTTTATTTAACAATAACTTCAGTTCAACTTTCTGCTGTGATTTCAAAGTATTATGAAAGAACATGGTTTATCTGGGCTTTATAATGCATAAAATGCATGGTGCTAGACAGCTAGCAGTTTTTTTTTAAAAATACAGTCGGTGGCCAATATGTAACGTGGGCAGTACAGTAATCCCTGACCTTTATAAATAGGGCATCGCCTCTGACACAAGCAGGTATTAGAGGAAGATAAGATGGATTAATGAAAGAAGACAAGACACAACAACTCATTTATATTATTAGTTTATTTACCGGGACAATGCTTAGTTCACCTGGACAAGGAAAGTGATCACTCTGGTTTTCAGTAACATGTGATAAACAATTTATTAAATGAGCAGATTTTCTTCATTTTCCTTTCTACTTTGTCAACAATTGCTTTTGAAACATTTGTGTTGAACAAAGGACTTACATCTGAAATCAATTGATTTTCACATAATAAACTATTATTTTACACTTCTTATATTACATAATGACACGGTGGATCTTGACTGAGTTTATGGATATGGGGCGCGTTAACCTACTTACTCTAATTAAAAATGAAAATAAAAGAGAGCAAGAAAGAGCACAAACTATTACTACACATTTCTTATTTGACTACAGCAGGGAAAGTACTGCAAACACACACTAGATTTGATTAAAAACTGATCTGAGCTGCTGCTGAGAGGAACTGATGAAAACTCAGAGAGAGGTGACACAAGGGGCAACAGGGTAGGCGAAGGTCACACTATGAGTTGACATCCTTTTTTCTCCAGGGTAAGACGAAGTGATGGCACTTCTCAGCGGAGGAGGGGGAGATAGGTGGTGGTAGCCCCCGTCTCCCTGGTAGAAGCCCGGTAGCAGCATCTCTCTTTCTTTCTCCATCCTCAGCTTGTCTCCGAACTCCATCAAGTTACTGGAAATGCTGAGTCGCCGCTCCTCCTCTATTTCTGCTTCATCTCTCTCCGGATCCTCCTCCACTGGTTTAGGGCCAAATATCCAATCTGTCAATATAGAGCAATACAAAGTTAAAATTAAATACATTTTCTTATTTCTTATCTCCTTAAATTTTAAGGAGGCACTTATGTGACATTAATGTTTGCTTTACTTGTCACGTACTCAGTCTGTAAGAAAAAGGTAAGATTACCTTGTTGCAGAAATTTGAAAAAGATGCTAATCTGGTGTTTTCCCTTTAAAAATTTAGACATTCCTTTAAGCAAATAATTTATATAGTATAGTACTTTAAAAGTGCCCCTTTAAGATCTCATTTCAGCAAATTACAGAATTGTTAGGTTGCATCATTCACCTCAAAGGACAAGCAATCACATAGCGGTGGAGGATGGATGACCACTGTACACAAACCACAAGGTACATGTGATGGAAGAATAACATGTTGAAGCCAAAGCTTGTGGATGGAAATGATTTAACTTCACCACAAACACATAATTGCTGGGAAGGTAATTGGTTCACAATGTTCCCACAGTCGGTTACCTGCCAGGTCATGCATGAGGTCTTTAATCAGATGACCTACTATGGCATAAGTGGCCACTACGATCAACACCGCCCCAACTAAGACGTAGACTACACTGCGAGGCAGGGTGATTGCGTCTCTTGCTGGGGGGATGTAGTCCACAAAATAGGCGTCTTCTTCCTCTTTCCGTCTGGAGAACTGAAGGAGATGTCGATGCTGGAACACCAGCTGCGTGAGGTTCAAAAGTTGACCTTCTCTTGAGTTCAGGGGCAAATATGGCAACGTGTACATGGCTTTTGACACTTTGTTAACAGGACTGTCAGATGAAAGAAAGTAGTGAGGCTTTAAGGCTGTTCCTTTTGGGGATGACGTGTTTCTTCTCTGCACTGTAAATATTCAGAAAGAGGGTGGTGGAAAACTGGACATCAGTAAAACTAAACATTTTCAGCAGCTGGGGCAAATAAACAATTTAGGAGGAGGGTTGTAATGCTGAGGTGGCTTGTAAATAAACAAACGTCTTTTCGTGGTGAGAGTTCCCTGTATGTGAACGTCGTACCGGTTCTTATATTTTTCAGAGACATAAAATCTGGCATTTTTCTTCCTACTCACATGAGACTTTCTAGGTGCCCTAGAAGCATGAAACTGAGAAGTAGGGGAATGTAGGACAGACAGAGTTAATAGGATTGAGAGGGTCACAGACCAATATCAGCTTTCCATCTGCAGGGATTAATGATATCTGCGAGTAGAGGTGGATAGTAATGCGGAAAAGAGGCTTATGGTCATAAGTGACCGGCTGCACTCAGATATTTACAGTGCCTTAGAAAAGGATTCATAACTTTTTAACTTTTACACATTTTTTCACACTACAGTATATGAATTTCAATATATTTTGTTGGAGTTTAAAATGAGTAAGAAGTGGATAATTTTAATGTAGGGAGCAAGTGCTACATTGTTTTTCTTATAAATAAAAATCTAAAAAAAATGGAAAAATTAAAAACAAAGAAAGCCATAATTTCAGTTTACCACAGTAAACACGAGGAAGAAGATGAGCTGATTAGATGAGTTTAATTATTTGACCTGCATGCTGTGTGTGGTGGAAAAAACTAAACACATCAAACACAATGTGAAACATGGTGGTGGCATCATTATGGTGTGGGATACTTCTCTTTATAGACACTGGAAAAACTGGTCAGTGTTAAAGGAATGATGCATAGAGCAACATAGAGGACAATCATGAAAGAAAATCTCTTGGAGGCTGCTAAAGAGTTTCCAGGGTGGAGGTTTGACTTCCAGCAAAGCAACCCTGAACCAAAGGTTTAATTCAAAAAACATTTTTTGTTGCAATGACCCAGTCAAAGAGAGAGCAAAATCTAAGAACCAGGTAAAACTTGAAAATCTATTCAATCCTAAAGCTGGTAGAGGTTTCTCAAAAGACCTTCTGCATATATAATCTTATTTGACAATGAAACACTTTGGATTTTTGTACCACATAACATCACAGTGCAATTTTGGTGATTTAAATGTGAGGATGTAAAAACAGTTTGAGAAAAATAAAAATTTCCCACAGCTTTAATTAAATAATTGCCTTGTATTCATCTTGAATGCCTCTTAAACACAACAGGTCTGCCTCTAGGATGTTACAATAATTTGACATGTCAAATTATTTTAATATCACATAATGCTTCATAGCTTCTTATAAAGCCCAATTCTGCCTCATGAAATGTTATAAAAGAGCAAAAATGTCATCATGCTGTCCCTCATGAAGAAAAATGACCAAGATGAGAAAAAGAGATGGATGAACTTACCAGTGGTTAGGAGAAATCACTGCTGCTCATCTTTTTGCTTTGATCAGGGAACAGAAGGGACTCCAAACAGGCTTAAACTCTATAGTGGTATCTCTGGAAGTAAACACAGAAAGGACAGAAAACGGTTAAGGTCAGGTAAACAATTGTTACCGTGGTGAAACTCTGACTACTTCTGCTTTTCCCCACAAGAAATGCAGTCATTTCTTTTATTCTCACAGCTCTATGTGCTGCATCTCTAAGAAGAGGCTGCCGTCGTCTCGGGTTTAGACTCTTCTTCTTCTTTTGGCAACTTCAAATTCCTGAAAAACTGCCGAGTGAGAAACTGCCACTCAATGATGGTGATGGCTATGTTTGCGAAGAGAATGAACCAGGAGACCGGGTGCATGCCATAGTAAAAGACGGGAGCCATGAGCAGAGGTGAGGAGGCGACGGGGAGGTCAGACAGAACCAACGGCCCACAGGCTATTAGAGGCTATTAGAAGAGCAATGCTGTGTGTGTGCCTTTATCAAGGTGTTCTTCAGTAATCCTTGACAGGATTTGGTTGGCATAAACTCATAGTCACCAGCTTTTCTTTGAGTCATCAAATGACAGAGTAGAGTGGTTCATTTCAGGCCACCCTAACAAACCACTACCAATATGAAAGACAATAAGGGAAGAAGACTTCATTAAAATTACCTGTTAGGAAGATTCCTGCTGCATTTACTTGAAAAGACAACTTTCCCCAGGTACAAAAAAACAGCTGAAATCAGAACAAATTTTTCTCCACAGAAAGCGCTACAAGCTGAACAGCCCTTACAGACTAGTCTTAAGCAAAAACAGCAGCCAGTCACTCAGTCGGGTGCATCCATGCTGCGGCGCTCAGGCTGGGGTCACTATCTTCTTGGGCTTGTCCTCTGGCTCTACCATCCACTTTAGGTAAGCGTCGCCCAGGATGAAGGCCCAGTAAAAGACGGTCAGAGATGTGTTTACGGTCATGATGCCGATGATCAGAGGATGTATCATGGTGGCAGACTGGGTAACACCTACAAAAAAAAACTGTGTCAAATCAGATGAAACAAAGTGTGTCTGGTGTGTGGGCACAGAGTTGACTGTGTTTAATCGCCTCACCGCCTGCTTCTGCTCTCTTCCTGAACTCCCCACCCTTCTATACTCTCTCTAAGTTTCTGTGGCAACAGCAGCCTAATCCTCTTCAGCAGCTTTGTTGCAGAAGATAAGGTTGCTTTGAATGCATCCTTGCAGTGTAAATGTCATTCATCTGTCAGAAGGTGTTGCATAATGAATACTTATTCTTCACAATGAGCCCTTAAAGAGGGTGGAAGGTGATACAGTATTTATTGAAAGAAAAGTGAGTGAATGTGATTCAGATTACACTGCAACTGACACAAAGGAATAATCTTGGTTCTGGACATTATGTTCTCTGTCCGATATAATCCACAATTTAATCAAGACTGAAAACATCAGACGCAGGAGCTCTTAATCATACACCAAGCAGGACAGATGAATCCTTGAATAAACCGCAGGGACCACCGGAGATAAGACAACATGTGCAGACGGACCTCCACATGTGCGCCTACAGTCCACCAGCTGTGTGGCGTTAGAGAGCAAAACCGAAGAAATGGAGGTCAGCGTACTAAAAAGAAAAAGACACCAACAGATAGGCAATTCTCACAAGGCCACAAAGTTCTGTGTTTAACCCTGCTAAGTAACAACGAGAGCAATCTGCTGGTAAGTGCAAACATGAATTACGTTCTCTAATTGCTGTCTTTGTATTGGTTTTGTGTCTAGTTGGACATTAAATACATCCCAAGTGTTTGCATGGTGCACCAATTATCAGACTTGTTTTCATTTTCTTCAGGTCATCGTCTTGATTAGTGACCCAGTAGCATCTTGTTGGGTCAATTTAATAATTACAGAAGGGAGTCCAATTAAATAAATAAACATTAAATGGAGTGAATATGTCCTGTACCACTGACTGTCCTTTAAAGGAAATGCTAAAGCTAGCATCGCTCATTCCCTAGTTACAAAAATATTGCTAATTTCTGTGCTCACGAATAGCACAGAAGAGGATTTGGACCACTGAAAAAATAATAATAATGCTGACTTTTTTCTCAGAATTCTGAGATTACAGTCAGAATATTTTTTTTCAGTGGCCCTAATCCTCTTCCGTAGAATGGTGGTGCCATTTATTATGAGTTGCACTGAAGGAACTGAACAACCAGAGGTAGCTGATGGCTGAATAGAGATTCACCAATAGGGGGCAGTGTGTGCAAATGTCCCACTGACCTGCTGGTAAAATGACAACAAAAAAAAATTAAATGCTTTAATCTTTGTATCTGTATCTCCTGATGTCTGTACTAAAAATTGCGCTTTTATTTAGGAAATTTTAGAGGTTAAAAAATAAAATTCACGATTAGTCATTACAACACATTGCATGATTATTTGACTAAATAGAAAACATGGCGCATGCTAAAGTTTGCGGCAGACAGAGGGAGACAGACAATAGAAATGCTCCTCCGTTTTACATCTAGAGATGATAAACAAGCCAGAGGATTCAGGCTAAATGATGAAATGCGGATGCAATAATAAACCACAGGGTAATAATTGGTTAGTTTCTGTTTAAAGCTGCATTTTTTTCATCCCTCTGCTCTGACCGAACCTGCGAGAGGCAGCAGCGCGCTGGGAGGCCTTTTTCCTTTCTGACAGGCGCCAGAGGAAGAGGAGTCCCAAGCTGAACTTTGAAACGTACAACCTGATAGCTGGCGTGTTGGAGCAACGCCATTGCTTCGTCACAGATCAAAAGGTAACGAGTGACACTCCTTTAAAGCTTCTACCTCCCATCTGCCGCACTGGAGAGAGCTCTGGGCCTTCGTCATGCCTCTTTATGCCGCCAGTGAGCACCTTTAGGCTGGGAACGCTTTTGTCTGCAGCGTGTGCTTTTTTTTTTTTTTTTAAACACACCTGGAGCTTGAAGAACATGGCTACAGAGATGAAGCCACCGGTGGAGGTCAGCGTCTTTCTGCTCTCTCTGTGGGGTCCTGGAGTTTTATTCACAATGAATCACATCCCTGCATTTCAGGAGTAAGTTCACCATCATTTATCCTGTCTCCACTCCACAGGTGCTTCTCTTTAATTTTTTTTTTCTCGGCAATTTAGATCAAAAAAGGGAAACACAGAGATTTGCATATTCCACTTGTTTATTTCTGATCTGAACAGTTTGATGTAATTAAATCTCCAGAAAGAAATCATATAGAGAGGTCATGCTGTGACCACCACAAACTGCTGACTTGACAGTATAGCCCAGCAGTCAGGCATTCAGACCAGCTTCAGTGAGGGTAATAGAAAAAGGGTCATTGAAAAAGAAAGCATGACTAATATTAATAGAAAGTTAGGTGGAAGAAAGAAGGCTGAAAGCAGCATAGATAACAGCAGCCCTGTTTGATTTGTGATTTAAAAGCCTGACACAGGATTTGCAAGGCATGGACAACTGCTTTGGTGAAATAACTGCGTAGGTTCATTTTGGGCGCAGCAATTTACTGAAAGTTATAATCACGCAGAAATTCCGTTTTATTTGTGAATTAAAAGGATGAAACCCCTCAGCAAACTCAGAGCAACTCATTCTTTTCTTTCTTCTTTTTTGTAACATTTCTGTGCAGTTTCAGGTTGGTCAGTGCATCTAAAGTTATATGGCACAAAACTAAAAATGCAAGTGTTATCTGATAGCTGATATGTTTTGGCTGCAGGCAACAACTACCTACACAATAAGCTGAGCATAAAAACAAATTTTTTATCAGACATTCATGCTTATTTGCTTTAACTTGGATAAATTGTGAACTTCATCAGAGAAGTAATTGTTCCTTTCGTCACCATAGACCTCTTCCCATCCTGGGAATGGGAATGTTTGTCCTGGGATCCGTTCTTCTTTTGCTCATCCTCACAGTGCGACACAAAACAAAAGTGGACCCCTTGTTCTACGGTACAGACACATTGCTTAATGCTAATGTGCAGAATAAATAAGTAGTTCTATTATTTCATTGGTTTCTTCTCTATTTGTAGTATTTGCAGAGTTTACGTTTGGCGGCATGGTGGGTTTGACCAACGCTTTAGAGCAGGACGGGTTCATCTCCGGCTTTATGGACTTCTACCTAAAGATGGTAAAGTAACCAAACTCAGATTTATGCAATTAATCTTTTCTTTTAAAAACAAACACAATAAAACAGTATTTCGAAATCTTTTCTCTCCAGGGTGAGCCTCATCTTAGCACCTCCTATGCTGTGATGATGTCTTATTGGGAGGTCGTTCACCTCGTCCTGTTGCTCACCGTCATTCACCGCATGTTTTCAGGGTGAGCTGCTGCACCAGAACCATCCCAGATGTTTCAATGTGTGTTTTCACCGAGACCCCTGATGGACCTTGTGGTTTCTTTCACAGGAAATCCTACCGAAGCCTGGGTCTGTTGTGGGCTGGGTCCTCCATCGCCAGTCAAATTGTTCTTATCCCAGGGGTGGTAATTGGTGAGAAACGCTAAACATTAAACTTCTCTGATTGGTCTGAATGTCTCTCTATGCAGATTTTAATTTTTTTTGCTTCTTGGTTTTTGCAGGTAAGTATGGGTCCAACATCCGGCCGGCCTTTTGGAGGAATGCACCTTTCTTCTTGGTGTCTTTTTGGGCAGCATCGCAACTCTTTAGCAGACCCAGAGAGATGCCCATTGTCACAGCAGACAAGGTACAGTTCTGTCTCAACTCTAAGGTTGGGATTGGTTTATCTAGACTTGCTTTCATTAGTGATAGGAAATCTCTATTTTATGATTTAGAAGCTTGTCTTTTTTTTTCTTCCACATTTCAACATTTTTACTAAACCTTCAATTTATGAGTTACTCCAAGTTTTCAAAATGACTAGCCTAAAAGTATTTGTGATTAACTAGCTTCATATCTGTCATATGTAAGAATTTTTTTAATAGATATATTTTTGAAACAACTAGACAAATTGAGATATTTCAATAATCAAAGCTTCTTTTAATCCGTGTTACAAAAAAGAACATTTAATATTGATTATTAATGCAGAATTTGAGTAGCGGGAAGAACTTAAGATTTATTGTAGATTTATCTTTAATTTTATTTTAATATTAGAGAACGTAAAAGGTTCCAGCTTGGCTGATTAGACCTTCAAATAATGTCATTATAGTTAAATAAAATTTTTATTTAAAAACAAAAAGTTTGTCTCAGGAAGTAAATTTGACATAAAGGAAAACATCAGAATCAGCTTAATTCACCAAGATTGTGCAGGTAAACAAGGAATTTGATTTTAAGTCAACATAAGTAAACATGATATTGCTAATAAGATATTAACATTTATTTATGTCCTTTTTACTTCTACAAACAGTTATGATTTTCAATCATAACATTCACTGTCCAATAAAAGTCCATTTGAACCAGACTGCTTTTTCTAATTCTTTATTAAGCTGAAAAACAGAAGCATAAATTGTGATTTATATAACAGAGCAATAGCTACGTTTGTTGGTGTTCAATCACAGTGTTGGATTATTGCATGTATGCTATAATCAGTAGCTACATTAAGTAATATTGTTTCTTGTGATCAGATTGCTGCAGAGCAGAAGAAAGGTCTGCTGTCTCGACCTGCCGACCTGCTCCTGTCACTCGTCTTACTGGGAGCTGTGGCTTTCTTTGTGTTCAGAGGCTTTGTGAGTAACACAGCACAGGCCCGACTCCTTCTGCAGACTCATTAGGTCACAGGTTTGAATACTTGTCTGCCCTGCTGTTTTGCTCCAGGTGGTGTTGGACTGTCCTCTGGACGCCTGTTTTACCTACATCTACCAGTATGAGCCGTACCTCAAAGACCCAGTGGGCTTCTCCAGGGTTATGGTCAGTCCAGAAACTTAAAAATGATCCCACGGCTGAGATCAGACGCATACATCCTGTTCACAAACTGTATCTCATCTCATTTATTACAGATGCTGGTGTATTTTTTCTACGCTGTGCCCCTGGTGAGCGTTCTTCTCTATGGCCTGAACACACCTGGCTGCAGCTGGATGTTGGACTGGACCATCTTCTTTGCTGGAGCCATGGCTCAGGTACAGAGCATTGCAAAACAATTTTTACTGGGATTTTATGTGACGGATCAAAAAAAAAATTGTGAAATTAAAATGACAAATCTTGCTATTTGTTATAAGCCATGTAGGGGACACAGTAATATAAGGGCGATAGCCAGCCATTTAATATAAGAAAAGTAACAGTGACAGTATTGAGCTGAGGGGGGAGGGTGCTTTTTTTCAGCTGGTCAGAGTGGAGCTATCATGGAGGAGACATGTGACAGAACAATGATACCAAGCATGCAGCCAGACCTCCTATAATATGTGTTGACTAATATATGTTTATTAGAATTGTCCAGTCAATGTTGAGACCTTAATCCAGCTGAGAAACTGTGGCAACAATGGAAATATGTTTACAGAAACTCTCCAACCTTTTCAATTGAACTAGAGCTTTTTTATAAGAATGGATTGAAAATGTATGTAAAGCTGGTGGACATGTATCCTAGAAGATGTGCAACTGTGATTGTAGCATTTTCCTTCCACGTCTCCATTATCCTAATTTAATACATTCTGTGCCTTGAAAACAAATGTAGGAAATGGATACTTTTCCAAGGTGCTGTAACTGTGTTTCTATTTTTGTTGTTGTTAATGTTTCTCTGCCCCCCGATGACCTCTTCCTCCTCGCCTGCTGCTTTACCCCCAGACTCAGTGGTGTCATATCGGAGCATCTCTGCACTCCCGTACTCCCTTCACGTACCGAACCCCGACAGACAAAAGATGGCCAGTTATCGCCCTCAATGTGCTGCTCGCCATTGTGCCCGCTCTGCTGGCCCTCCGCTGCCGCACCAACCCGGCTTTTCTCATGAAACCTGTTCCCAAGGGACAGAGCAACGATGACAAGAAGAAAAACTAGGACCACACACCTGCTACTGAATGATGAAGAATACTTCACGTGTTGAAAAGGCGAATGCTTTCAGGGGACTGCACCAACTGAAAGAAACGGTTCTCTTTTTCTCCCGCTAATCTTAAAACCCAGAGTAGATTTAGAAACTTCGCTCTCTGGGTCAACTTTTTCAAATCGGCCATCTCACACGACACTCCCTCTGTGGACTGTTGGACCCTGATAAAGATGTGCCGTTGACGGAGGTGGGGGACTGCGATTAGATCAGCTTTCAGGCGACTCATAGATACCTGGTCGCAAAATTTAGATTATGAATCTTGACTTAACAGTTTATTTACACGTGTCTGTATATCCCAACTAAAATTCTATTTATTTCTGCTTTTCTTTTTTTTTTTTATTATTGTTGTAAAAATTTGATTTGACCCTTTTTTTAAAAACAAGTGTGTGAGACATTTATCGGTATTCCATCAAACACAAGGGTGTGTCCTCATTTTCTTGTCTAAATAGTCCAAAAATGATCTCACTGCAGGTCAGAGTTCACATTTTTGACCTTTTGCTTAGTAAGTTAAACAGTTCAATAACCAGATTTGCTACTTTCTGCTGTACCTGTCGGTGCATCTCAGTGTTTCATGTTGTGGTTTATTTTGTACAATAAAAAAAAGTAAGTAACACAAAACTGTGAATATTTTTTGCACTGATGAGCAGGAACATTGATATTCTCCCCTTGTGCTCCTTGTTGTTTGTGCCTCTTTAAAACCGTATATAAAAACTTAAAATGACTCAGGCTTTTATAGATTTAACCATACTCTTTCAGCACCTGTCAATATTGTCCCCAAGCAGAAACGTATTCAGCGCTGCGCAGAGTGCACCGCTGCAGTTATCAACCTGATAAGAGATGAACCCTGTAAATAGGTGAGCTGTTGCATGTGGTTGTCACATTCACAAAAAAAAAATCCCACTGGTCAGGAGTCCATATGCCATATTCAGTGAGCCAAAATGTAGGTTACAAGTGTCGAATTCAATGTGAAAATGGATTTAATTAATCAAATGTGTCAAGAAAAGTGTGATTTTTTTTCTTTCTTAAAATATCTTGTTCGTAGAAATGCAAAAGGTTGAGGACTGATTTTTGTGGTTGAATCAAAGATGTAATAGTTGAAACTAGAGACTGTTTTGCTGTTAAAACTATAGACTGTGTCAAAGTTCACAGCTTCACAACACGACTGCCAGGATTTTTCATTCAGCATTCATGACTTCATTATGAACATCACTGGTTGTTTTCAGCTCCAGAGCTGTTTTTATTTTAGCCAACTTATGTGCTTTTTTAAAGACTAAGCACAAAAGAAAGTAAACCGCGTAAGATGACTGCAGAAGACTTGATTATTCAATAGCATCACATTACTAGGGATCTTGTTCATCCCTAGTCCTCTCCAGCACAGATGCATTTATTTTTATATGGAAAACCATTTTAAAACCAGCCTATTATTTTCCTTCTACTCCTTAGTGATGGTCTATTTTGTGTTGATTTATCAGATAAAATTCAAATAAAGTTCTCAGGGTGCAGAAACTTTTCCAATACCTAGTATACAGTATGTTGTTGGTCTCAATTTAAAGAAAAAGTATAAAGTTTTGCTTTTCCTTTTGTTCACTTTATTAAGAATGAAATACAACAGCAAGACAAAAAGTCATTGGAACACCAAAAAAGTAGATGACTGATCCAATATCAAAGGGACTAAAGAGAAAAAATAGTGACATTCTACTCATCAGATACACACAGCCGTGCAAATTTTCAAGACGTTTAGCAAATCTGATACAATCAAGTGTTTAGCTCAAGCTTTTCCCTTATCCCACCCACAGAATCTGCTGTATGTCTATGGGACACATCCATTAAATCATTCTGAAGGAGTTGATTTGAACAAAGTCCAGCAATGGATCAGCTAATAACACAGAACATATTTACAAACCAAAGATTAGAGAAAAATCTAAGCATTTGCTACTAACTGGTATAGAAAAATGGTGTTACACAGACTTCCTGGAGTGTAAGTACAAAAAAAAAGCTTTTTCACTAGCAGATCATCCGTAATAAATAGTAACATTACACAAACAGCACGTATTAGAAAAGCATGTCAGTAAGAATAAAACAGAGCAGCTATTAAAAGAGCTTAATGAAGAAAAAAGAAAAAGCAACAGCTCACAGCAAAAACACAAACAGCTCAGGGTTACAAAGGAACGCACGTTAGCTTGCATCGTAGCCGTCTGTGGGAACAGAACACTAGGACGAGTTAATTTTCATGTAGACCAGTGGTTTTCAACTCCAGTCCTCAAGAGACGGTGTCCTGCAGCTTTTAGATGTGTCCCTCATCCAACAGACCTAAAGCAAATGACTGAATCACTTCCTCTGTATCCAGTCAACTCCAGCTAATTATTTGAAACAGAGACACATCGAAAAGTTGCAGAACTTTACACGAGTTGAAGGCCCCTGATGTGGAACAAAAGATTGAAATTTGATTTTTTAAAAATGAGACATTTCTCTAATTTTCCATCTGACATGCATACAACTCACACACATTTACACACTGATGTCTATCTGACAGAAAGGGACGGGGTCATCGTTAATTAGGATGACAAGTTAGAAAGATGTTCACACCCCAATTAAAAGAAGCATCAAAACAACCAAACTCAGAGATCGGACAGTGGAGGTTAGCTGTATGTTAGAGACGACCTTATTTATCAAAAGTAGTAAAAGCTAAGCTGAGAGCAAGGGGAGAAGCAGGAACATGGGAACTACTCTCTTCCTGTATGGGCCACGGTTAGCACCTAGGCGTTGCGGATGTTGTATTATTTGGTTCAGTAGTAGCTTTGAGCGTCCTCTCTGGGTTTGTGGCCTTCTCCTCCGTGTCTCCTGTTCCTGCGATGTTCACGATGCTGGTTGTGATGATGGCGTCTGTACCGGTGCGAATGCCGAGCTGGAGGAAAAACCGTCAATGTCAGTTTTCTTTGAACAAAATGTTTCAGTGTTGGACAACAAATGATCACAAGGAGAAATATATATGTATATATTTTCATGCTGTGAAAACACAAACTCAGCTTTGTCAGCTGGCACAGCAGCTAACAAGAGTAGCAGCATTTCAGAAAACAGAAAAATACAGCCGTAAATTAAATTAAGACAGTGGTGAAAAGATAAGTGGTGTTGTCAAGATGCCTTGAGTTGAACGCAACAAAGTAAAATGCTTTTCATATGTCTAAATATTAAACAAAAAAATTAAACATTCTACTGTTCTTTGGTTCAAAGATATAAATGAAAAGAGTAAAGTTTTAAGAGGAATCCAAAACATTGTATAAGCCTTCAGTAAATGACCAATTAAACGATAAGAAATTGTGTTACTTAACCCAGAATAAATAGCTACTTTATTTGAAATATAAAAGAAAGGACAAAATGAAACTTTCTTTTGCCATAACAAAGAATGTAACAAAAAATAATATTATGTAATTGTCTTTTAAATTGATCCCATTTGGTAGAGGAGTTCTTCTAAGAGAATCTATGAGCTCTAGTGCGATTCGGGTTAAGAAGCAACATGACAAACAAACCGAACAACATCACATAGTGAATTATTTCCTCATATTAGAGAATATTTTTTTTCCTTTCAGAGAATACCTGCACTGAAAGAAAAACTATTTTATTGTAACTTGATTATTTGGGATGGTTTCTAGCCGTATCCAGTAGGCTCAATTTGAATTTATTTAATTAATGGCAATTCCCCCAAACCTTTGGGAAAATAGATGATGTTTTAGGACAGGGGTGCTCAATTCCAGTCCTTGAGAACTACCATCCTGCAACTTTCAGATGCATCCCTGCTCCAACACATACACAGTCCTGTTGAGAGTTGAATGACTGCTGGTGAATTCAGCCATTTGATCCCGGTCTGTTGGACTAAGGATGCATCTAAAAGTTGCAGGACGGTAGCTCTCAAGGACTGGACTTGAGTACCCCTGTTTTAGGAAGTACTTGGCTTTGGTTTTGGGATCATTTTATAAGAAGTGGCAGGATTCAGGAACCAGGTCAGCTCTGAAAAGTTCCAAAAAGTGCCTGGAAAATTCCCCGATATGTACCTGATAAGTTTCAGAAAGTACTAAATAGTTTCTAGAAAGTGCCATGTATACCTTCCTGAAAGCAACTAATAATATTCCCCACAAAAAAGAACCTTTCAGATCCAGGGAACGGACCATCTATTCAGTTTAGGTTCCTGGAAAGTATTTGGGGAAAATAGCTGGTAAGTTCTAGGATGTAGGTGACAAGGTGCAGGAAAGTTTCACAGAGATTAACCTTTGAGTTCTTAAAAAGCTCTAGAAAGTATCTGGAAAGTTCCAACAATAACACAGTGTTCCCTCTAAGACCACTGACACTAGACCACAGAGTCAAACTCACACTTTGTGCAGATGATCCTGGGACGCTCCCAGTTGCCGTCGGCCCGGCAGCGAGAAGTCGGGATGTGGCGTTGGTAGAAGCCCTCGGAGCATTGGTAGCGCACTACAGAGTGGATGTCATAGTGTGACCTCCGCCGGCCAATCAAATGAGCGTTCTCCACTGCTGGCGGGGTCCCACATAACACTGTCAGAAATATTTCAAATCACATAAATTAACAGGAGACACCTGAATAGATATCCTTTATCCTCTGTTTCTTTTTTATTGCAGGAGGAAAACATTTAAAAGTCGCTTTAATGAGAGACAGTACATACACACTGCCACTAGATGGCAGCCTTGTTGATGAATCAAGCTCAACTAAATTCAAAGGGAGGTTTGAGTATGTCTCTACAGAGGACTAATCTATGAGATTACAGACAAACAAACAAACACCTTGATTTCAAACACCCTGTCCTTGTGTTTCCTCACTCCTTTAGCACCTCATAACTTTACTTCATGCCTTAAGTGCACTTCCTTTGCTTTCTACAGGCTCTATCTGCATTCACAGTAAGCATGGTTCAGTCCCAAACCGGTAAAAAACTGGCCAGAGGGCATTTAGATGATATTTATGAACCTGGCAATAACCAGCAATAACTGCAACATCAGTTCTGGAGCATAAATGGGACCGAAGGCGCCAATGGGAGAAAGATTGAGATTAATATCACTTTCTCTCAAAAAATCAATATGGGGTTTGGGCAGAATAACAATTTCACTTAAGTGTGTTTGTCATCAGTTTTTCTGAGTCTTTTAGGGGATGAGACAGTGTCAGTAAGGTGAAGCTTTAAAGTTTGGGTCAAGCAAATGAGAATTTTTACCAAAGTAAAAAAGCAGGAGCAACATGAACAGAGAACAAAAGCTGGTGATGAGCACTGATGACTAAGAGGAGGCCAGCTGGTCACACACAAACACCCATGTGGTGTTTTTCCTATGAATAATGCATTTTACATAGTGAAGGAACTTTATTGATTTATTTACTGTGAAATTATGAACATTGTTTTCTGAAGTTACAAAGACAGGGCAGGCTTTCCCAGGTGATGTGAGCAGATTGTTCCCTACCTGTGCCTTTCTTGCAGATGTAGGGCAGATTGTAGTTGCAGGGCACGTCGTTCCACTTGCCATCCTCATGGGCAATAGTCACCACACAGTCCTCACCGCCTGCAAAGAAATTATCTGGCTGGCTTTCCCTCCAGTTCTCATAAACCTGCATAACAACAAACAGCAACCGTCAACATTTGCTTTCATGTAAGTTCTGCAAGAATGGACCATTTAAAGACGTAGTTCAAGAGGGTTCAGTAAAAAAGCAGTTTTCTGACTTGTAGTACTTAAACCCTTCTTAAGACTTCATTTAGCATAAATACCAATTAGTTGGTTCCAGAGGGCGAAGCTATTTGCTTGTTGGCGATGGATGAAGGTGAAAGTGGATCTCTACTGTCTTAAAACAACACAAATCCCCAAAAGGTCGAGGCGGTTTCATGAGAATATTGTTTGATGAGCTTTTAAATCGCAGCTGCTACAACTAATCTGTGTACAAAATGAAGATGCCAAGAGACTTTTTAATGAAACTAAGAAATTATAATTTATCAGAATCTCACTTCAAATTTCCTGAATTATCACTTTAAGAATGTTAATGATGCAATTTAGAAGAATAATTATGAGGTTTAGCAAACAAATAAGAACAAGTTGGAATTTTAATTCAATGTCAGAGTATGCTACTCTGAAAAAGTGCTTCCACCCTTATTATACCATGAATCAACTGTGATCAAGTTTTTATTTTTTGCCTTCATCTTGATCCATAAATCACCTAAACAGAGCCTGTCTCAAAACATGAATTAGGCTTAAAGTTTTAAAAAAGTAACACATCATGCCCAGAGCTAAAAAAAATAAATAAAAAACAGATGAGATACAAGATCATAGTCTGGAAAGGTTTAGGAAGTCTAACGCTTTGAACTGTCCTTTGAGTGGCCAGCATATCTAAACTAAGGTCACAATATATGCCTGTTTTCCATAAGTTAAATTCTTATTTAGAAAAACGTTTTTCTATTTATCCTGGTTAGGTTTGTCTGATTTAAAAATGTAAATTTGTACATGATAATCTGAAATATTTCAGTGTGATAAATAGCTGAAGAAATCTGTAATAAATCAATTGTTAAGTAGCTTTCAAAATTCAGTCACTCAGTTCCAAACATTCTTTTTTTAACTCATCAAACCTGAATGTTGTGGTGTTGTTATTTAAAAGAAGAGCGAGATGTCAACTTAGTTACTGCAAACATTCAAACTTTACCACAGCATCTCTGATACAACTAAAATAATGCGGTAAAATAGCTCCAGTTCAAAGTTTAAAGAAATTAATTCAGATAAATGAAAACCTTAATTCTGCTATTTACATGTAGATGTGGGAAGTAAAACTGCTCTTCACATTCTTTCACACACTCCATCAAAACATGTTTGCATTAAACATTTATAGGTGAGGGCGAATGAGTGTGTGGCTTAATCATAGATGAAGGAAACTGAGAAGACGACGATACGACGATTCAAATGATTGTTTAGCCACCTGGTGCCCAGAAAAATAACATTTAAAAGAAAAAAAAAAGTAAAAATGAAAAAGTAATACAACACATTTCAGAAGATATACTACCAGAGGGGATTAAGACAAGTTTAAAGGGATTTTTTCCTACTTGTTTCTGAGAGTGTGAGGATCTGGTGTAAAGATCTTCATGAGAAACTGTGTGGGCTTTTGTCTGCGCTTGGTTGTGCTGATATTCATTCTGCTCATTCAGGACATTACAGCTATGTCTTTTGGTATTGATATCTTCTACGGTTTATGAAATATTCAGCTTTTTGTGATCTTCTTGGGCCCCATTGAAATGAAAAAAAACATCCGATAATTTCTGAATAATTCTGCAAAACTCTTTGCACTCTTTTACAGCTAACTACTTCCAAATACTTTCAGCTGGAAACGCCATTCAAACATTTAAATATACTCATATCATTCAACTACTTCCTTTTATTTCAGCTTTTTATGAAGAGGAGTTTCATAAAATCCCTCTTCATGTTTTTGTTCACATTATACTCAGTCTTCAAAAAAAACACAAAAAAACATGGGTTTATCTGGTCGATAAAAAGATATGCAACAATGGCTCACTAGCTCTGAGGGATCCCAAACCTGCTAACCCTACTTCACATTGCACCTGACATCCTGGTGAGCCCAAATGGAGAGGACTTTGCTAGTTTTGGTCTAAGCCAGGCTAAGCACCAGGAGCCAAAGCTTGATCTAGTTGCTCCTCCTAAGCCTGACATCAGAACTTTTCCAAGGTTCACCAAATAATGTGGTGTCAGTTCATTGAGGTCCTTGGATCAGTCTCAGTTGGATAAATTATCTGTGCTCAGTTTGCCAAGGGAAGCCCAGAGTTGTCCCCAGGGCCACAACCCATCAACTTGGTAGTTCTCTGGAGGTCTGGGATCAGTTTTTTGCCTCAAACAGAGGAGCTCAGATATGTTGGTTTCTTGTCCATGATTAATGGTTGGATGAATTTGGAGATGAATAAATGGACTGGGGCCTAAATCAGCTTCTTCTGTAGGTTTGCTGCATTCAGCCTGAGAGGCAGGAACGGTTTGAGCTCCATCATTCAGGGTTCTGGTAAAATTGAAGAAATAACTTGAGGTTTGAAAATCCTTCTTGAAGGAGAACCAGAACTTGCTTGGACGTGTCCAGAATACAGCAGTTCTGGTCTGGGAATGCCTCGGGAAACTCTCTTGGTGTGTTCACACCAAACGCATCAGGTGCGTCTGGTTTACATTCAAATCTGAGCGTTTTGAGCGTTTGTACCATTTGGAGCGTTTAACGCATCGAGCGTATCCAATGCTCCACATAGACTTTGAATGTAAACCAGATGCGTCTGATGCTCATAACGCGTTTGGTGTGAACGCACCCAAAGCGCACTCGCGTCGAACTTGAAGTGTCAGATGCGTTTTTGACATGCGTAACGCGTTTGCTGTGAACGCACCATCAGAATGAGCTGGAGTATGTTGTAAGGCCAGTTTTTGTATAACACTAATAGATAGATGACTGTATATTAACCATATATTATCCAAACTTTCACCTTGGCATGAATCTTTCCATCAAGCAGGAATTAGTGCTGTCCACTTATTTTAAAATCTGTTATTTGTGTAGTGTGTGTGTCGTAGCTGACCAGATCATTGCCGTCTGTCCACTGAAAGTCCTCCTCCACTGTGCGATCATTCAGACCGATCCAGGCGTTGTCATGACCCAGACCTAAAAACAAGCAAGGAGTGTAAGGAAAAGCTTTGTTTAACTATCCCAACTAGCTGATTTTAACAGCTTTTTTTCCTCAGTTTTGTGGGATTTGCTTAGTTTTACTGCCTTTGTCTTTGTTTTTTTCTGCATTAGACTCTTAGAAGATGATGTTTTTGATGTCCTGCTTCAATTTTAGGCACCTATTTGTTTTATTTTAAGTTATTATGGTTCTGACTAAAAAGCGCGGCAGTAATTGTTTTTGATTCTCTCTGTCTTGTGTTATGTTTTTGTTGTGTCACACATACCGTTAATGAACTCCTGCTCAGCGACAGAAAGGACGCTGCTGAGATGGGCACTGTGTTCTCTGCAGTCCTTCTCTGCATCCTCCCAGGTGTGTCTGTGGCTGAAGTACCTGTGAGAAAATAACGAGTGAATTTACGTTTAGTACAAATTCTGGTTTAAATGGTTATTTGTGAGCAAATAATGGACAATGTGTAAAAGTGTGAGCAATACAAACGAATGATATCAGGGTTTTTTTCCAGCATTGTAACATCATCTGCTCTCATACCTGTAGCAGTGGCCATGAAACTTCCTCCAGCCGTGCTCGCAACCTTCAACATCTGAATAGAGCGAGAGAGAAATGAGAAGTAAAACTAATCTCCCCCTCAAATTGCAGTTAAACGCAGAAGGCCAGATAATCATTAGATGAAAAGCCTGTGGAGGATGCGAGGAAGAAGGAGTGTTCTGTCTCATTTGGCAAATAAAGACTAAAATATATGACTCTGGCATCTGGAGAAGTTAAATACTTGAACCATAATTATATGTGCCTACTTTCCATTCACAGCACATGTGGCCCTCTCTCTGCACTATTGGTATTCATTAATAACACCAAGGCCTGTGCATTCATTTATAACCGCAAAGCTCAGATATTCATTAATTCTCGTTAAGCTGGTGCAGATGCAGACAGAGAGGCTCCCACCTGGAGCTGGATGTGACTGGAACCAGTGAGGTGAGGAGTCATTACATCTGTATGTCGGAGTGTATTGTGATGAGTGTGAATTGTTTTGTTTTGTGCTCATGTCAATCATTCTGGCTGATAGAACAAATAATCTTTAGCTTATTTTTGTCAAATTGTCGACTGAAACATGCCTCATATAGCGTTGGTTTGTAGATTTTAATGTATATTCATGATATATACACTTTTTAAATTTATTTTTTTTTTTTACAATTTTTATAATAATAAAAAAATATATATATATATAAATTTTCCATTTTAACATTAATTTTTTAATTTTTATTTTACTTTTCGTGTTGCAACCATAAATTCGAATGTGTTTTATTTGTATTTCATAAGGTCGTGCTACATAAATTAGTGGACGATTGTGAAGTAGGGGTAAATATAGTATTAACACTTAGGTTTGATTTAGGTCTGACTGGACCATTCTAATATTGATCTAAACCATTCCATTTTTTATTGATTTGGACTTGTCGGTTTCAGATAAACATTCAATCAGTGACTCTAATCTTCCTCTTCCAAAGCATCAGATTTTATGCATGCACAGATAACATTTTGTTGACAGAAACTCCTACTTGAGTTGTGGATTTCTGATTTCTTGGTTGTTTATCTCTTTCCTTTCACAGCCTGTCATTCTGGCTGGACGGCCATGTTTTGGTAGGTTGCCGCCATGCCAATCTATATTTTCAGACAGTGGGCTGAATAGAGCTCTTGGGATGCTGTTTCATAGTCTCACCTTGCTTTATAATTCTCCATAATTTTATCTCTGACCTGTCTGCTGATGCTGTTTGTTCATTGATATTCTCTAACAAACCTCTGAGGCCTTCACAAAACAGCTGTCTCTACAGTGAGATTAAATTACACTCAGGGCCACTGTGCTGACTAATTGGGTCATACCTGAAGGCAATTGGTTGTACTGGATTTCATTTAGACTAAAATTTGGTGTTGAATACTAATGGATGTCATATCTTTCATATATGTTGCTGTAAATGAAATTAAATAAAACGATTTACTAAATCTGTCCAGTTTACAGTTTTAGGTTAAATTGTGTTGCTTTATAATATAAAATCTCAGTAAAACACATTGAAGCTGGTTGTTGTTTGTTTTCTCCATCTAACGACACTTGGTTTTAACATGTACAAATGATTTATATGCTGCATTTTTACTAGGAGATTGACCAGCTATTTTTTTTCTCTTGTCATTTAGCTAGCTTTGCAGTGTAGCACACGTATTACTTATTGCTCTTTCATCTGAAGCAAAATTGTCTCTCTTATGGTGTCTAAGATTCTTTTTGCTCTTTTCATGACAAGAGATATCTACAGTAAAGGGTAGATGTTCAGTTACCTGTGCAATAAAAACTCTAAAATATTCATGCAAATATTTTTTTCCAACAGCTAACATTATAATATATTCAACTACACTGCTGCTGGTGCATTAATCATAATGTGTGTAGTTGCTATAAAAAAAAAAAGACTGGCACGCAGTGCTGCAAAGAAGTGATGAAATGTAGATTCCTGCTGCAAATTTTGTGATCGATTGAAATCTGCGCTTGCTCCTTTTTCTGCTGACTGGAAAAAAAAAATCATACACAATCCAGGCACAAGCGTTTGATCGCTGTTGAGATTTGAGTCGGTGTTCATCATCCTGCAGCTGTGTGACACGCAGACACCTTGTCAGAAAGGTGAGCTAAGACGTGGCTGTGCTTTGACACACAGTGACAACAGATGCTGCACATTGATTAGGATTATTTCCTCCTGCAGAGCAAGCTTCAATCCTTTCAAAGCCAACAATGGGGTGACTGGAAATCGTTGAAAAGTAAACTTGTCAGCGTGGTCGAAAGCAACAAATTAGATGCCGCTCTGCTTTCTAACAACATTTCTTTTGAACAAGCAAAAAAAAATGTCTCTCTCAGTTGGGAATCATCAGATTTCTCAATGTGTGCATGACTGCAGCACTCCCTCTCTCACCTTTCTCACATGTGTCTCCTCCGTAGCTTGGCAGGCAGAGGCAGAGGAATGAATCAATCTTGTCGACGCAAGTTCCTCCATTTTCACAAGGCTCGGACTGGCAGTCGTCGACGTCTGTGTGGAGAGGAGAAAAAAAAGCAGCAGGAACAGACCAGATTCAGATTTCATTAAGGTTCAAATTAGACATAATGTATTCTGCTCATGTCTGGTTTACAGAGAGACCTGGAAAAAAAAAACAGCGTTGCAATTCAGATTCCGAAACAAAATGAGCTGGTGATTAGTTCTGCTTTAAATAGGAAAATGTGTCCATGTTGGTGAGTACATTATCATAATTCAAACAGGATGTGAGGGGAATACAAACAGGCTAATCTCCCCCCACTTTTATTGTTTTGTTTCCTCTTGTAGAGGAAGGCGCTTTGAGAGGCTTTGAAGTGTTATTATGTTTACAGAGCCTAATGCTTTCTTATGCATATTGTCTTTATCTACGAAAAAAGGCATGAGAGCAACACGTCCGCCTCTATACGTTATGGACGTTAATTCAATGACAGTGCTGTCATAAATTTTGTTGTATGACTCAGCAGATCAGTCTGCACCCAGCTGAGGGTTCTGGCAGATGCCCCCCTGCTGAGGCGGCTTTCAGAAACTCAAGGCAGCTGCTCCACAGTAGCGAACGCTCTGGGCAAAATCAAGGCAGGGGAAGACAGTATTTCTCTGCAGAGATCAATAGAATATCGCTTTATAATAGTAAATAGATGTCTTCTCTCTGGCACAGCACACAATCACCAGGACTAAAGAAATACATTCAAATTCAAAGCAAAAGTGAAAGAAAAATATAGCCATTTACCGGATCAAATTTACTTTCCAACATTCTAATGGTTTCTTGGTTTGAAGAAAAAAAAAAGGCTAAGCAGGAAAAAGGTCAGCAGCTGTGAGAAGCTGAATGTGTTCGACAGATCAAACCAGATTGACCTTCAGCCTCATCCAAGACATCCACATTTCATCATTAGACACTGAGCGTAGGCAGCGACAGGACATCAATATTCACACAGGATACTTTAGGCTCACACAGAGTAGGATGCACACTGTTCTAATATAAAGGCAAGTGAAATTATTATATAAAATAGCATTTTAAGCCGTTTGTCACTGTTGAGGTGTTTTATTGTGGTGTCTGACTTTAATCTGACAGTTTATACATTTGTGATCGTTCATCTGGTCTAGTTAAAGCTTTAACCTCTTAAATTTATATCCAATGGCACAGAAAATATTCGCATTTCTGCTGTAAATAAAATGCTAATTCATTAGACTAGATTTATATATTGCTCCTACAAGTTGTGTAAGTTATAGTGTGATGCTAGTTAGAAACATTGAACACTTAAGAAATAAAAAAAAGAAATTGCATCTCAATATGAAGTTTCTCTATTCATGGAGCTACTTCTCAAACAAAGAACAAGAAATACATGTTTTAAGTTTCTAACGCAGCAAGCTACTTGAAAATTACTTTACTACATAGTTTTTATGTGCCATTAATCAATGCTAGATATGTTAATTTAGAGTCCACATATCACAAAAACGGTTTAAGCACAAACCTACAACTATATAAATATATAAAACCCTTTTATATTAAAGTGAAAAGTGATTCCTACAAAAAATAATGACTATTAAATAAAATTGCTTAACATAAACTAAGTACTTGCATAAATATTTACCAGTGGGATCACATAATAGAGTCTGTATGGATATCAGGCGTACACTATTCCTTGCTAAGCTGTTCCAGGTCTGTCAGGTTTCATGTGGATCCCTACAAAGCTTCAGCTGGATGCTTCTGATCTTTGGAAAATAAATGTTCTCCAAAGCTGTAGTTGTCTTGCAGATGGGAACAAATTGTCTTCCAGTATTTTCTCATATTTTGCCTGTAGCATAAAGAGCTGATTGCAGCTCTTCATACCGCAATCACTCAAGACACAATCACTGAACTTAAGTCCATTTCACTCATCGTGAGACAACACCAGCTGGATGGACCTCTGTTGAATTGGGTCAGTCACTTTAAAGAGGGGGAGTACGTATATACCGTAATTTCCGGACTATAAGCCGCGACTTTTGTCACACGCTTTCAACCCTGCGGCTTATACAATGATGCGGCTTATTTATGAATTTTTTCTAACGGCCGCCAGGGGCGCTCCAGCAGAAAAGGTAAGAGTGAGACAGGGGGAATATATGTGTAGAGGAAGACGCAAGTTTAATGTAACTTAACACGTCTCAGTGCGCAGGAGGAAGATTAAGAAGCTCTCAGTGACTTTTACCGGTATGTTTTTTTTAACCAGCCCTGTTAGTGCTATGCTAC
>CAEFZY010052645.1:0-33979 GCA_903066815.1 Brachyrhaphis roseni
AGTATACTATTTTTGTGACCATTGGCATTTCGGAATGTAAAACAATTGTGCATAAGCTTCTGGCGGCTTCTGGCGGGTGGATGTTAACAGGCTTTAAACCTCAAAGAAGATGTTTATTAGCAGCCCGTAAATGTTTGGGACAACCTCAGAACTGTGTATCTATTACAATATGTTCTTAATGCTTAACAAAAAAGGGAAACTAGTTTTCCATCTCCATGTTCTTAGGTTAAAACAAATAAAACGGTGTGTTGAGAACTTTGCAACCAGTAAACTTTTACATAGAAGCAGCTCCATTGTTATTTCTGCATATGAAATGTTGGACAAGCTGATTCTCTACTCATTTACAAAATTATATTTAAAATAGGGCTGGGACTATAACACAATCAGATCAAGCTTGCGATGAGTCTAGAAAACTGGCTTATTGCAGGATGTTACAAAATCATGCGATTGTGACATTAGGAAATTCTGCAACAATTCAGACCTTTTTGCTACTTCTGTTTCTGTGGCAAAAATCTGTCACTTTTTTGGGCATTTTTAATTTACATGAGGTGTGTACGATGGAGTAGTAGGGTCTGGAGACATACTTTAAATTATGATAATAAAATAATAAAAAGACAATCTTACTAGAGGAACTTGGCAAAATTAGTAGAAAAAAGCTGTTTTCTACTAATTTACCAGCTAGTAAATTAGTAGAAAACATTTCTAACATCTGTCCATTTCCATTGAAATGGACAGATGTTTTCACAATCGTTTCAAAGTCCTATTTCTGATCTTTTCACACATCAGCATCAAATTAAGTACATTCTATTATTAAAATCAATAGCAAAGTATAATTTCACAAAATGCTCAACATTCCTCATTTTAAATGATTTTTCTTTCATGTTGGAGTTCTCAAAATTACTACTGCTGCTAATATTACGACTTTTCTCGCAATGAGTTTCTTGTATTAAGACAACTTTACTCCTGTAATATGAGTTTATTCTTGTATTATTTTGATTTGTCATGCGACCATTTTCTCATTGAGTTATTGTATCATCCAGACTTTCATATTAGGACGTTATTCTCGCAATTAGTTTATTTGCTTATCTCGGTTTAGTCGTATGACTATTCTCTTAGCACTGACATTCTTGTAATAAAATAGACACCTATTCAATAAGCTGAAAATTACAATCTGCAAAGTATAAACTCTTAATTTCCTATAAAAAGATGGGATACCTCAACACTTGATGGATTATACTACAATTCTCCCTCCAGTTCAAACAAACTCCCAGTGAAAAAGCATCGACTTGTTAAATGAAAACAAGATATACATTTTTAAAATGTTACTAAAGCAAATATGTCTTAAAATGGTCAGTTTTAAGACGTTTGTCATCAAACAGTAAAGGGTTAAAGAATGACTACCATGTCTGGGCGTGAATGACTTAAAGGTTCAAACACGGATCAGGACATTCTGGTGACCTTTGATCACATGACAGTCATTTTTAAAACAGTCACTTCATCTATTTATGTTGAAGGAAAACATTCAGCCTCTTCTGTTTGGTTGCTTTTAAAAATAATTTCACACATTTATCTAGAACGATAAACATGATTTAAACAGAAAAGGGGTAAAATAGGGTAATTGTTTTAATTTGGGAAGTAAATGAAAAAAGATAGACATTCAGGAAATACTGTTTTTAATAAAGTATGGTTTAAAAAGAAAAAAAATGTAATTGCTTACATTTCATATTTTTGGAGATATAAAAAAAATATTCAAAAATGAAAAGGAAAAAAATTGAAGTCATTTAAAATGGTTGAAAAGCTCAGATGTGAATCATACAGAGCGTTTTTAAGGAAGTACTGGATCTATTCTCAGAACAGAAATGACTACATTTTCCTGTCCAGACAAGAAACCAGATCAGGCAGCAGAGATGAAGCAGACAGGTGACCCAACGGTGTGGAAAATGTTTTTAAAGAGACCTAGGGCAACAGGAAGTGTAACAAAAAGCCTTGGTTTAATCACCAACAGGAAATAAATAGTGACGCCATTAGGACTGAGAATAGTCAAACCAGGTAGATCATTTTTATCCTTCTTTCCTAACAAGAGCCAGTTTAATATGCTTCCCAGAACAAGTTAGGATAGATAAAACTATCCTTCTTTCCTAACAAGAGCCAGTTTAATATGCTTCCCAGAACAAGTTAGGATAGATAAAACTGTCCAAAAGAACGGCTGGGTGGTTTTATTAAAGAGCTTAGGGTTTTTCATAAGCAGTTGAGACACAAACGGAAGTACAAAAACATGAAAATTTAGAATTTCTGATAATACGTCCCCTGTAACGCTTTTTCTTAAATGCTCAAAACTTTAAAGACTTTTCCAGAATAATTAATAGTTGATAGAATCAACTACTGTTTTATTTATCTACAGAAATATCAGACAATCACATGTTAGCACATCGTATTTAAGAATCTAGCATCAATTGCATTTGACAAAACATAAAAAAATGTCTGCAAAGAATCAGCACTGTTACAGAGTCACTCCTAAAGTCTCAAAAGCCACCAGATTATCAGCGTTTCCCAGCGGACAAAGAACAATCCTGTGATCTAAACATTTTCCTTCTCCATGTGCCAAATAATCAAGCTCTGCATTCCACATCAGCTTTTATAAAAGTCGAACGGCCGCAGTAGGAGTCTGTGCAAGACATGATTGTTTGTCCCCAGGGACGTAGGCTCAATGTGGAGTCACATGAATGTATTGCGGGGGGTGGGAAGAAATGCATTCAAAGCCACAAGCACCTAAAAGCAGACCTCAAAGTGTGGAGCTCCCCTCAGTCCAAACACTGAGCTGATAATAGCATCATCCACTATGGTCAGCTATTTAAAGAGTTGTGACTTTAGTTTGCATCATTTAATTAGTCAACAAGTGATACACTTAGCTTATACTAACCAGAACATTCTTGTACCTTTTGCAAAGTTTTATGTAGATTGAAGGTTGTGGAACCAAATTTTAGAGGGCATGATACTGTATTTGATCCAAACCCTTCTATGCATTCCTCCAAACTTACTACTGAAACAAAAACCTAAAATTAAAAGTCTGACTTGAACTTCTAAAGAATAGTACGCCACTTTTAGTTTTTCTGGCTTTTATCTCAAGTGTTAACACATTTTGGAAGGGCTTCCTGTTATTCTTTCTCATTTCAAACATAGAAGGAAAACCAACGCTTAACAAGCCAAACTGAGGATCAAGAATTAAATGGGGGGAAACGAATGTGGTTCAGCCGAGGACAGACTAGAGCTGGGTGATATGCCTCAAGAACATTTCTCCCAAAAATTATGAATTATTTTAAATCTTTTTATATTTTTTTTGCTTTTTCTTGAAATATATGTATATATATATATATATATATATATAAACATTTTATTTGTCCTTTTTTCTGAATGTTGCACAACAGTCAAGCTACGAGAGTTTGTTTACTTTTGAAATTACAAGGAAAACATAATTTTGATGAGAAAAATAAACTTTCTATTCTTTCAGAATAGACTGGCGTTTGCTCAATAGTGTTAGAGTTCCTCTACTACTAATAATTTGATGCCAATTTTTCAAAAATGAAATATTTTATGTTAAACTTACACTAAAGTACAACCTCACAAGTTAACATTTTAATTATTTTTTGTGTTTTAGTTCGCATTTTACTACTTATTTTTCCGATATTACAACTTTATTCTTCTAATAAAAAGAAATATATGAAAAAATTCTAGCCCTAATATTTCGTCATAGAGTTGATCTAAATTCAAAGTCCAAATAAATAGAAGCTTGTCAAACAAGATGGTGGCCCTGTTTGTGATAACAAAACTCCAGGAGTGCATTGATTTTAAAATATAAAATGAATAAAAAGTAGATATTCCAAAAATTACATTTTCAAAAGTCGAAAGTTCAATAAATAAAATCAAAAGGAAAAACAAAAAACATTTATCGCCCAACCGTATGACAAACCAAACAGAAGAAACCATTGTTGCATAAAAGAAAAGAAAATTGCTATTACGTAAATTTCATCTGATCTGTTAATTACTCTCACCCTGTCACTTCCCATGAGACCAGATTAGCTTTAGCTTGTTGCACACCTGCTCTCTGGGATTATCTGCATCTTCGGTCCATTTGCCTCAGAGTGTTTTTGGCCTAAAATAACCCAGCAGTTTAAAGTCACCCAGGCCACTTCCAGACCCTTACAACACTCAGTCATGTTCAACTCTCTGCTCAGGGACGCATCGCCTTCACTCAGGGTTTGGCGGCTCCCTGCTCTTCACCATGACTGTTTTCTATCTGTGAATCTCAGAGCCAACAGCTGCTCAGTCAGTCTGCGGCCATCTTTATCTAGCTCTTTATCCCATCGGGGCGTCGAGCTGCAGCGGCTAAGACAGCACCTGTCATTTGGGAGACGAGGGGATTTAAGCTAGGAATTTTATTATGCAATGAAACTGTTCTTTTACCCTCTTCTACAAAGATGAAAACACAACCAGAAGTCATCTGTTTAATTAGGATTGCATGATTAGAAGTGTAGTTATTACAATTTTATAAAGACTCAGATTTTTTTAATTAACCAATTCTGATTCCCCTAGAATTATTTAAAACAATAGCAACCCCAGTCTGTTGCCTAGCAACCCAGGCTGAGCTCCAGAACATTTAGTCAGCTAGTTTTACTGCTATATGTGCTACTGGAAAACACAAGTTTTGTTTGAGTTACCATCCAGAAACCACTTGCTGCATTTTTGTTGGTTGTGCAGGAGGCTCTACTTCTGCTTTTCAAAGATGTACGGTTGTATAATTGTGCATCTGCCATTTTCACATGTGAGTGTACATGTTGAGTTGGGAGCAGAGGGTGTGGTCAGCAGCTTATTTGGATTTAAAGTGACAAGAGGCCCCAAAACATTTCATTCTGAAAGGAGCTCAAAATAGTCTGAACTTAGACTAAAATCTCATTATCTAAGAATAATTTTGTGCAAAAAAAATATCATGAACATGGTTTGTATAGCCAATAGACCGATCCTAACCGTTCAGGGAAACTTCACGTCATAAATGCCTTTACTTGGCACATTTAATCGTTGTTGCATGGATGAATGCAACTGCAAGGCAGCAAAGTCTTCAACAGATTTTTGCTGAGTCATTTCATCAAAACAGAAAAGCTTAGAGAGAGTTTTGATGGTGCAAAGCAGTCAGTGTGGTCAATGAAGCGGTCAAGAAACTCAAGCTTAGTTAATGATCTCCGTCTCGACCCCTAAAAACACAGAGACCAGTACTAATGTGACTTGACTTAGATATCCTATTATGTGCTGCCCAAGTTGTAAAAAAACAAGTAGAAAGAAAAACAAGTTTGTCCTTCGCTTTAAATTGAGGCAAAGGAACACAGCAGACAGCTCAAGGATAATGTTTTAAAGAGGTTTAAAGAAGGTGTTACGACTGGCTCAAAGTCATAACACAATGGGAGTTTAATGAA
Organism: Brachyrhaphis roseni; assembly: GCA_903066815.1. Lineage (NCBI taxonomy): Eukaryota > Metazoa > Chordata > Actinopteri > Cyprinodontiformes > Poeciliidae > Brachyrhaphis > Brachyrhaphis roseni. Next base: position 5,466 of record CAEFZY010052645.1, read on the forward strand.
CTGATTCATAGCAAAGGGATAATCTGAACCAATAAACCTCAGGATTCAGGGAAATCTCCTGCCACTGATCACTGGTTAAAGTAATTAAAGTACATAAAAAGGAATATTTATTGTCAATATCAATGTCAAATTTATTTATATAGCACTTTAAAAACAGGTGTAAAACTACACCGAAGTGCTGTACAAGGATGACAATAACACAAATTGATAACAGAGTATCAAACACTACTTCAAATAAATGCCAAAGAATAAAAATGAGTTTTGAGAAACGATTTAAAATGACCCAGGCTGCGGGCAGATCTAACCCGAAAGGTAGATTGTTTCATAGAATAGGAGCAGCAACGGAGAAAGCCCAATCTCCTTTCCTCTTAAGTCGGGTCCGAGGAACTGTCAGTAATAGCTGATTTTATTGTAGGGTTCTGGACACAAAAGGTCCTGAAGATAAGGGGAGCTAACCACTTAAAACTTTATATGTTAATAAAATAATCTTAAAATCTATTTGATAAACGATGGGCAGCCAGTGTAAGGAGGCCAGTATAGTTCCTGGTTCCTGTAAGAAGCCGTGCCACTGCGTTCTGGATCATTTGAAGTCGCTGCATCTGTGATTTATCCATGCCACTATATAAAGAATTACAATAATCCAAACGAGTTGAAATGAAGGCATGGATAAGTCCTTCAAAGTCCTTAAATCAAAAATAAGATTTAACTTTTGCTAAAATCCGCAGGTGATAAAAACTTGATCTAACAACAGAGCTAACTTGTTTATCTAGCTTTAAACAGCTATCAAAAGTAAAACCAAGATTCCTAGCAGAGGTCTGATAAAACCAAGCTAAATAACCAAGAATCAGATCTGGATTTGTAGTGTGAAGACTTTGACCAAATAATATAACTTGAGTTTTACTTTGATTGAGGTGAAGAAAGTTTTATTCCATCCAAGATTTGACTTCAGCTAAACAATCTATCAATAGATGAAGAGATTCATCTTTACCATTTTGTAGTTTAAGGGGCATATAAATCTGGACGTCATCCGCAAAGTAATGAAAGGAAACGTTACATTTATGGAAAATCTGACCAAGAGGCAATAAATATAAGATAAACAAAATGGGACCTAAAATTGAGCCTTGGGCAAACTACATGAGTTTTCTTAAACAGAAAATAGAAGATCCCATGTTTTCTGCAAACATTTTGGCCTTTATGGAAAACGCTGCGTGTTGCAGAAACACATTCCTAACTACTTCTGCAAAGATCGATAACATACTGATACAGTAATTCAGCCATTAGTTTATCTGTTGCAGCAGGGGCAACCAAAACAAGCAGAAAACCAGAATGTAGCCATCATCATTTAGATTAAAGCATATTTATGCTACAATGGCCCAGTCAAAGTCCAGAGAAGGACTTGAAAATTGATGACTAATGTTCTCAAACCAGTCTGAGTGAGCTGGAGCAAACAAAATAAATGAATAAAAATATATGCATAATTTCTCTTCCACTTCCATTATGTTTACCACGTTAAAATACTAATTAAAATTAGAACTGAAATGATTTGCATTCATCCTGATGAATAGACTATTGGAATAGGAATTGATTAATTATCAACTTGAGTATATAGATGCAAAAAAGGAAATTTACTGGAAAAAAAAGCAGTAATTAATTCAAAACTGTATAAAATAGAATTTTAAGATGAAAAAAAAAATTGTTCATCTATAAATATATTTTAGTCAAAACTCCAAGTAGAAAAGCTTTATCCGTTTCAACTTTACTAAAGAAATTCTGTTATTGCAATTTAGGCAAAACAAAAGAAAAAATAAGTTAATTTTCTTATTTAAAAAATGTATTTATTTGCACCTTTTAATGCATCTCTAATTTTATATATATAAAAAAAAACACTAAAGTGGTTAAATGAAAAATTTGTAGAATGTGAACATTTTTTTATCCAATTAATTGTCAGAATAAATCAATTACTAATCATAATTTAAGTTAGGGCTGCAACTAATTAATTAGTTGTGAAATAACAAAAGTGGAAAAAATGTTTGCAAGTAACTGAATGTTAAAAAAACAACAACAACAAAAAAAAACTTGTACATATGGTAATTAAGCCTCTTCCTCAAAGTCACATTTTATGTTCTTCATAATTAGTTCCTCCCAAAGTTTTGCAATCACTTTCTGCCCAATATAGTTTGCACTCAAGGGAAAATAAATACTAAAAATACATTAACTAATGCTAAATATGCGGACGATCAGGACAGAAAAATTACTGACGTGATTATTTTTATGCAGAAACAACAATATTGTAATGCTTTTAGCAAATCTGTGGGTTTAATCTTAATGCATGAAATCAAAGCATTAAGAAGCATATTGATCAGACACTTCTTAAATATCAGCAGTAATTGGATAATAAATCCAAACATCCAGCACTGACTAATGTATAACAATCCAACTGTTTCACTGTCATTTGAGCCGTGAACAGAACGAACAAAGAGACAAAAATTGTCATTTTTAGCAGTAATTCACCACTAATGCTATAATAAGAAGGCTTTAAAATACACAACAATGCAAGAAAATTGAGTCAAGACAGTCCGGCCTTTCTTTAGGTTCCCTGAGAGCGCTCCCATCGAGTGATAGTTTCAGGGTGTGGCTGCAACAAATTGCAAAAAAAAAAAAGTGAGCCTTTTCTCTCCGTTGCGGAAACCCCAGACTGGATGCATTCTCACACAAACAAAACAAAGGCCTACTATTTGACCCTAAAGTCTCTGTGATAAAAAGGTCATTTATATTTTCCCTGGGAGTCAATTTGAGTGATTATATTCTGGGTTGGAGATACGCAAACCAGCAGCGCTCTGTTTGGGATTTAAATTGAAGAGAGCTCCACAGCTTTAGATAGTAAACAGGACTAAAATAATAGTGTTTAACTTTAAGGCTACATATATTTATAGAAAATTGGAGGCTTTGAGAGTAAAAAAGACATAGAAAACAGAGAGCCTGGTTTAAAAGAAGAAAGAAAATGCTTATCAGGCTTTTTCCTCCTTCCTTCTTTTCTGCATGAGCAAGCAATTCACAACAGGAATTTGAAGACGTCCTGCTCAACCGTTTGGGCTTTAAGCAAGTGAAACCAAAACTGATTAATCTGTTAAATAAATCTGTTTGTTATATTCAAGAGCCGAGATGGATTCATTAGATAAGTTTAAGCCCCTCACAATTAGAAATAAAAGTAGTCAATTTGAAGTTTTCTCTCATTTTTCAGGGATTTTCAAGGTCATAATGACTATTACACTACATCACTGCGGTGATATTTAGGATAAAAATGTTGCAGTAATTTGTTTCAGTTAGACTTAACAGCTGCTAGGAAAGATAATCCCTTAATCCGACATCTCAGCCTGTCCTCAAAGTGAGCCGTCATCTCAGATAACCTGCAGATCGTATGCAGATGATAACGGGGAGTCAGCAGAAAAGGCACATCCTTCCTCTGTCCCGCCAGATGCCACGTCCTCCCAACGTTTATTATTCGAACACAAAGCAAAGTGGCTGAAGCCGCAAAACTAAAAGGCCAAAAAATAAAAATAAAAAATAAAATAAAATTTTAAAGCATAAAAACACGCCGAGACTGGTCAATAAATCAATCAATAATCACAAAAGAGAGAAGATCAATATCAAGAGATAATACATCTAATTGAATATTCAAAGTATAGAATATGATCCAGAACCGCACAGCATTCTGAGAGATGTAGGCAGAGGAAAAGCTGTAGCCAAGCAAGTGAGTTTTTTTTTTATTTTTTATTTCATCTTTTTTTTACCTGGATAAAAACTGATTAAAAACGTATTTTTCAAACGAGTCCTGGTGAAAAGGCAGCAACAAATGCACTAAAAAAAAAAAAAAGTGTGAGGACAGAGAGGAGGAATCAGGACAGGCAGGTTGGTCTAACATGAGATGGAAGAGCAGGAACAGCTACTATTAATTTTAGATATTTAATTTTTAAAAATGCATTAGTAAGATTTAAAATTTGCTTTAAGCTATTAAATAATGCTTGATCAAATAATAGAGGTGTGACCAGTTAGCTGTGATTTCTATTGAAACGAGAATTGCACTCCGTTTCATTTCTTCTTTTTTTTTTATTTTTTTTTTTACAAATGGACTTTTGCACTTGTTGTGGAAAAGAACAAGTATCAATAGTTTTAACTTCCTTCCAGAGTCCAGGCTGCTGTTCAGATGCCATAATTTCACATTGTCACAATAGAAAATATATCAACAACTTGCTGCTGCTACTGTTGCATTTATTATACATTATCAGACATCTGTGTTTTCGCTGGAGCTGATATGAAGGTAAAACGAAGTAAAAGTTTCAAAGTACATAGTTCTACCCCCGCCCAGAAACAACTGTGTTTATTAACAATTCAATATTTGAATTGCACACTTTATGAGCAATTCCAGCCATATTTTATACCAATCACCTTGAATAATTAGGTTTTTCCATCTGAAAACCCCAAAATTTTCTTTCCACTTTACAGTTACACACATCTTTGAGTTGTGCCAGGGGCGTCACCAGGTTTTAAAGACAATGGTGGCTCAATCCCCAAGAGATGACCAGTTTGTGAGGAAATGTAGCAAGTACAAATCTTCTCAAAGAGCAACAAAACAAAAAGTTGCTTTCTGTTTCCAGTTTTCAAAATAGTGTTCAGGGTAACGGAAACCCCTTTACTACAAAATATGACTAAAAATCCATCAATTTAAACAAACATTGAGAAGATAATTATACTTTTCTGTGGTTCTACAATTGATTATTGGCATCTACATTTTTAGATACTCTGAATAACATAACTGAGTAATTCTAGCCATATTTTACACCAATTGCCCAGAATATTATAACGTGAAATAAACAGAAACAGATTTATGATAATATCATCAGCTTTATAAAATAATGACTTAAGTCTTTTTATTTTGACAAAAGCAGATGTTTTTTCCCTAAAACATCTCTTGGAAAGAAAGAGGTGGTAACTTGTTGTTTTTTGAAAAATAAACAGGAAACAATCCCTCGGCAAAAGAAAAATACTTAGGCCACCGTTTTAGGAAGGTGACAATATATGAATTAGAAGTTATACTTTGTATTAATTTATGTAAACTCAGTCTAACCACATTACATTGGAAAATTTGTTGGCAGTTTTTGTTAAAATAGGTAAATAAATAACAAAAATTACCAAGTTATTTAAAGGGAGGGGCTGAGAATACTTCAGGAAGGCTTCAGGCCCCCTAAAATATTCATATTGACACCACTGAGTTTGGCTATGACACAAAATTCACAGCAAAATATGTCAAAATTTGGATTTGGAATCTAACAAAAGGCGGAAAATCGAGGGGGGGAAATGCAGCATTGCAATTTTGCCAGGCGCCCGACAAACTTTTTTTTTTCCATTCTACTTTAACACTCTGAATTTTATGGCTGGAACATTACAAAATGTTGTTTTTTTTAACATATATTTATTGATTTTAACAAGAGAACAAGAAACATACATATACTCACTTACAAATACTTAAAATATAGACAAGACAAAAACCAAAAGGACATATACACAGGGGAGGAGAAAAAATTCATAAAAATAAAACGCATAAGGTTGCAGCAGACCCTCAATAGACCAACCAGCATAAACATCAGTTTGTCTTACCATATGACCATTATAACAAACCCCTTTTCCACCCATCGAGATGGATATTATTTTGTAAAAGCCAAGTGGAAAAGACAGACCAGATTTCCCAAAATTTATCAAGCTTGTTCTTAGTAAAATAGCTGATTTTCTCAAGTGCAAAATAAAACGTCATTTGTGTAATCCATTGTGAAATTTCACATAATGTCCCTTTCTTTCATGAAGATGCAATACAACGTTTAGCTTCCAAAAAGGAGACATTAAGGAAGGATCTCAAGTTGTTTGGGATAACAAAGTCTTCAGGATAAATATTCAAGATGCACATTTTAGGATTTAAAGGAACCTTTTTATCAATCATCTGACTAATCACAATCAATACATCCTTCCAAAAAGCTAACACTCGAGGACACGGCCACATACAATGAAATAAAGAAGTACATTTAATGCAAGTGTCAGGAATATTGGGGTTAAAGTGTCAAACAAGCTTTTTTTTTTTTTTCAATTTAAAAAAATCCCTTTCAGTGAGCTGGTGCTTTTATGGTTTCATTGAGATTTCTTCAAGTTTTTGGAAACCATTTGTCAAAGCTCTGATATTTCCAGAATGGAAACGCTCTTAAATACCAAAGCTGCTCTTGTACCACTAAGCCATGATGAATGAACGCTGAGCAACACTGACCACTCCCCTCTGCTTTATTGAGAAACAAGGCAAACATTAAAGTTTAATTTTATTGCCTCATTAACACGACCCTCTTGGTTGCAGCTTCTGTCAGCTCCCTGCTGCTAACTGCTACCATCCCTAACTTCACAACTAATTAATCCCTAAAAAGAAAAAACCCCAACTAATTTAACCATCTCCAGGGACTTTTTCCGCTCTCACCCCACCTTTCTTTACATTACCTGTTCAACAAGGCGGAAAACAAAGCCAATTCATCCGCTGGTGGAGCTGCTGTTGGAGGATTACTCCATGCGTGTGTGGCTGTCAACAGGCGAGTCGGTGCACAGGAAAAACGAGCTAACAATCAGAAGTGGTCGGTAATCCTGAAAAATAACACAATTTTCATTAAGCGACATGCCTAAAAAGCTCAAATTATCACAAAGAATTATACTTATTTACTTACCGGTGCCTGGCAGCGATACTCGCCTCAAACTCTCTGAATTACTCTCCGGTACTATGTCAAATAGGAGCAAGAAACTCACACCTACTTCCGGTGGAAAGTTCTAACTAAGTTCAAAGAACTCAAACCACACACATCCACTTCCGCTTTGCTATCAATATTGGGTTTGAAAATAACTTACTAAGAGTAATGAAAACTATACAATAACACAGAAAAATGTAGGGTGCTTTACAAAGTTTAAATGCACGATCTGTGCATTTAAGTTGAAATTCAAACAACCAAGTTCCGGTTGGTAATTTTCGTAAATTATTGCAGTCGCTGTTAGACGATCATTGCTGCGCCTGCGTATAACGATTACTCATATTTTTGAGTAAATGCGTCTTTCCGTTATAATTCCTGTCACCCTCTAAGATAAATGTCGGGGTAGAAAAACGAATAGCTAGGTTATTTTAGAACAAGTTGAATAATATAACATCTGACATAAAAAAAAAAAGATGTAACAATAAATTTGGATTTAATAAAATAATCAAAAACTTACAGTAACAAACAGATCGGCAGCCTGATTAGCGTCACACTACTTTATCAGTAATGCTATTTCCGAACACTGAGTAATTTCCACAGAAAAGTTTAAAAGCAACATAAAAGATATTTATTTTTCTTGTGTATTTCACATTTTCTCTATCACTTTTAATAATATAAAAAGTTGATGAATTAATAATTACTTATTATTATAAAAGTTTGCTCTTCCAATAAACCCATTTAATCTACATTAATCACAAAAACAATAATGTGGACTGGAAGTATTTTTGTTACTGCTACCTATAGAAGTTTATCTTAAGATTAAGCCAACGTTAAGATCATTTGTCTCCCAGGTAAATCATATTACTCTCCACAGTATCTGGTGTAATATTAATATTTGTTATTAATATAAACTGGATCTTTTTGTTTTATAAAAATTCTTGAGATCACATTTGTTGTGATTTGACCCTAAATAAACTGAAATTAATTAAGTAAAACAAGTGATCACTTTATAGTGTCAATATTTCAGACCCTTGTTGACACTTTTACTGCTCAGTCGTTACCTTTTTAGGAAATTAATCATGACACACCTGGACACCTGCTCCTCATTTTCCCCAATTAGTCATTTAAACATAATTTATCTCTCTTTAATTGTTTTATTAGTAATGGTCTCACGTGTAGTATTGCTCTGTTTTGTTTTTTGTTTGTTTGTTTGTTTCATTCTTTTGTTCTGTGATTACATGGAAAAAACACTGGCACCATTGTGGCTCTCTAGTAATTTTTGTACTAAAAATGAATGACATCATTAAACATTTACCAGATTTATCGAATGTAATCCACTGTGTGACACTGCCACCTGCTGGTGAGTTGTTGCTAATGACTGCAAAAGCGTCATCTGCTTAATCTTTTTTCTTTCTTTTTGAATTATCCACCTAAACAAAACTTTTACAATCACGGTCTGATCTTCAAGTACTTTTCCAATAAATTTGAATTTATTTCAGAAAAGTGAAACTCATTTATTGTAATAGATGTAACAGCTGAATGGGCCTTGAGTGGGCACTGAGTTCACAATCCCCTAAAGGCTGCAGTCATCCATGTTGTTATTTACCACATTTTTCCTTCCACTACACTTTCTGTTGCCTGTTGGATAACGTCTTCCTCATGAAAAAATATCTTTATGTTTTCTGAAGTCTAAAATATTTCTTATTAGTTTTGTGTAATATAAGTTTCACCATTAATTTGACTTACTGAAGCAAATAATAAGCCCAAGCCTGGTGTAAAAAAAATCCCTATTTAAAAAAAATTAACAACCCATAACCTGGTGAGGGGCAAATAAAGCCTAGTGGCCCGCCAGGCTGATGTATTTTGCATGACTAGAGCTTTTTTAAATATTTTAGACTTATCGAAAGTCATTTAATGTTCTGGAAGGTGAAAATTACTTTCTACCTTTTGTACTGAAGTGGATTTGAAAAAGTAAGCACATTTTTACTTTTACTTGAGTAGAACAGTCCAACCTATACTTTTGTTAGTTTATGAATCACTTAACGGCTTTGTGCCATAATACATTAAAGATATGCTGTTGTTGACCTCTCAGGTCTTCTGGTTCTGACCTGCTCTGCATCCAGAACCAGAACCAGACATGGAGAAGCAGAATTCAGCTTCTATGCACCGCAAATACGGAACAAACTTCCAGAATACTGCAAAACTGCCGAAACACTGCGTGCTTTTGAATCGAGACTAAAAACCCACCCGAGTTGCCTTTGAAACGTAACTCTTCAATGAAACATTAATCCACAATTTGATGTGTAACAATGGCACTTGACACAATGTTATATGTCAATTGTTCTATGACTTTGTATTTTTCTGTTTTTATAATGTAAAGCATTTTGAAATGCCTTGTTGCTGAAAGGTGCTACATAAATAAAATGTTATTGATTGATCAATACTTTTACTAGAAAAATTTTCATGCAAGTATCTGTACTTCTACTTAAGTAGAGAATGTGAGTACTTTTGACGCCTGCGCCTGTTAATGTGCACTAAACTAAGCCTTTACTTTCTCTTCATTTGAGTCTCTTCGGGCAAAATATCAGTCACGTAAATAAACCTCCACAGGCGGTTCTGGTTGGGGCTTTAAACCTGTCAGTCACCGAGGAAGAAATGAGATTTGTTCTCCGCTGCCTGTTGGAGATGGAATCCCGTCTCTCCGCCGTGTTGATAGGCTGTTTTTCCGTTGATGCTCCGTCAATGTGAAAGCCAGGAGGGGAGGAGGAGAGGAGGAGGAGAAGAGGAGGAGAGGTCAGCGCGACTAGCAGTGCAGATTGCTCACCAAACAGAAGCAGGGAGTCAGTAAAGTTGATCATAACCAGCAGTTTCACTTTGATACTGGTGCAGCAACCGTGAAATAACGAGATGAGCTCAACTTCTTCACCGGTAAGCTTCCAACAGCCTGTTTACCTTTGACCTGTCAGCTGTTATCTAAGTAGAAGCGTTAGCATGTTAGCTGCGTTAGCTTATTTGTTAGCTACAATGCTAACGCTGTTTGTTTACACCCCCCATTGTTCCAAACAACAGCAGTGTTAGCTGCAGCTGCTCTCTAGCCTCTTATCCGGTGTTATATATAAACTGTTAACCTTTTATTATGAGTTTTCTTAGTTATACTGACTAAACTAGCCTAGTGTCTCAACTTTATGAACTATAGTTCACATAGAGCTGTGGGGTTTAAAGGTAAATCTGCAGCTAGAAACCACAGATGGTACGGTTTATGTACTCCTTTCTATTTATTACATGCTGTAATGAATCCGTGTTTCCAGTTTTTAATAATCCAGTTTCAACAAAAGATAATGGTTTAAGAGGGCCATTCTCATGCAGACACATCTCTGAAAACATAGAGCTGATGAATATTACTATGAAAAGTAAAAATTGGAGATGGCGATAATGGAGATCCTAAAAAAAAAATTGAAAAAATACATTATGTATGTTTTTAAATCTTTAGGATAATATTTATTTGGATCCAAGAGAGAAAATGAAAGTTTATTTTTTTATGTTAGTTTTGAATTTGTCACATTGTTCATTGAAGTACATAAAGTAAAACTTCTGGGTTGCAGACGATTGGGGAGTTCTTCCTCATCCTCAGAGAAATGGGATTCACAGAACAACAGATCCAGGCAGCTGTGCAGGCGGGACATCTTTCTGTGACAGAAGCCGCTGAATGGTAAGTAAACTAAGATAAATATCAAGCATTTGATATGTATCTCAAGCGTCTTAAGGCATCACCTCTCATTTACAGGCTCTTACAAGGTCAATATCCACGGCATACATTGGTTAAGCAGACATCCAAGTCATCTGAGACCGCACTTTCTGCTTTTAACCCACCCAAAGACGCAGCGAGCAGCTCCACGCTACCTGCATCTCCTAGTGACACCAGGGGTAAAAAAAAAAAAAAAAAAGCTCCTCGTCAAATAAAAGTTAATTAGTCTGATTTTATTTGATTTATTCTTTTCTGTTTTCTTTAACAGCAGGTTCCTCTCTGGTCCTGAAGCTGTCCGAGTCGACCTCCCAGTCTCCTGATCCTCCTCCAGTTGAGTCGCGGATCAAACAAGACAAGAGCGACTTTGAGGAGAAAGAAAGACAACGTGTGGCTCAGAAAGTCCTGGCCGAGAAGAGGCAAAAGAAGCAGGTCCGATCGAAGACAACAGACGTGTACATGTGTCAGTCTGTTGGTAACTTTTGAAGGAAATGTTTTTTGCTTGTTTTCTTATGCCAGGAGCGCGAAATGGTGTTAAAGCGGATAGCTGAGGATCGTAAAACCTTGCAGGAGAAAAGCCATGGCGGCTCTGCTGCAGACACGGCTCCTCCCAGCAGCGAAGGCCAGAAACTGGGAGGAAAGGTCCAGACGAATGTTGACAACAACTGTATCCTCATGGTAATGACTCACTTATAAAGCAGTATAAGGTGATCAACCTAACATCTGAGTGAGCTATCAATTAAAACTGATAGCTTTCTCAGACTTGCTTATGACATGTGGTCTGGGTAATCGTTTTTTTACATACTTTTTAAATTATTTTATTTAAAAAAATATTTGTTTTGGTGAGCAGAATAGACATGTTTCTGTCTTATAATATATATGTGCAAACATACAGTATCTATCAACCATCTAGTTGAGGCAATTTAATCTACTTAATGTAACTTAAATCTATCTAGTAGAGGCAACCTGTATCTGCTTAATACAGCTAATCTGTGTAATCTAATCTGTCTATGAGTTCATAAACTTTTAATTTCAGATTTTTCGTCACATTTATTTTGTGCATTGCTGCAGATCCGGCTTCCTTCCGGAGAATCCATGCGTGAGCGTTTCTCCGCCGACGCGCCGCTGCGCAGTGTCGTGGAGCACATCAGCGGCCGCCACCCCTCTCTGTCCCCCTTTTCCCTCCTCCAGGGTTTCCCCAGAAAACGCTTCGGCGAGGCTGAGTTGGCATGTTCGCTGCGGTCTCTGGGCCTCACTCCGAATGCCGCTCTCTGCATTCAGACCACGCCGCCAGAAACGCCTCAGGACCCACCGAGCCCGGCAGACCCGCCGCCAGCACCTCCCAATGAGCCGCTTCCGTGCATTTTCCCGCCGCCGCTGCCGCATGTTCCCGTTCCAGAGGAGGCAGAGAGGCTGAATCCAGCGGTGGGTCACCGGCTCCCGGACGATCTGTGGGAGGAGGCTGTGAATTACGCAGGGATACCGAGAGCCGGTCCTCCAATATCTGGACCTTCACATTTCTGGGGTCAGTACCAAACATAAAAAACCAGGATGTGAATTTTATGGAAAATATCTCTAATCCACGCTGGGTTAAAATTATAAATATACGGTAGGTATTATTATTTGTACTTCTAGAGGTGCAGAAAAAGAATCGCAATTCCTATTGCCGGTCATTGTGAATTGATTCAAAATTCTCAAAAATAAATTTTAAAATGTGTTGAATTTGTTCATTTTTGTCGTTCCTGTCTGCATATCACATTACGGTCCACTCGCCCACTGTATATTTTGTGAATAATTCTTTGATAATTATTCAAGCAGCTCAGCTAACCTGCAGCCTGAAGTGACCCAATTCCGATTTTCTTTTCTTTTTTTTTTTGGCTGTCATGCGACCTGCATCTGATCTTTTCATTAGTCTGAACAACTCAGATCCACCTGGATATGTGTTTCTAAACCGGAAGAAAAACAACAATCATGGCTGACGATAATGAAGGTCAAGCTGTTAATGTGCTGGCTCCGGTCGAACAACAACTTTAAAATTGTAAAATATACTCCACCATTAGCATCCACGTTTATATCCACAAGCAGTCAGCACTTCTTTTTTTATTGCGGTTGGTAAAACACTGCGCGTGCTCTGACGCTACTACTGCGCATGCGGGACACTTTCAGGTCATTTGTAGTTCACACAGGAGATCACATACAAGACACGTATATTTGGAAATGTGAACGACCACACCAATAAATTATCAAATTTCACAAAAAAAACATAATTGAACATTAAGGCACGCAGTGTTATCAAACTGTAACACTGATGTTGGACATTTAATTCAGAAATAAACTGCTCACCCTGATAAATTTTAGTTTTTAGGACCTTTGGAGCAAATGGTGTGAATTTTTTTTATTTATTTATTTATTTTTTTACATAAAATGCACTGGAGGTCTTTCCTGCTCTTTGACAGGGCGAGGCCAGAGGCTGGTTCCTGGTGACCCAGAGGATCCTGGACTGGAAGCTGATGAGGGACCGGAAGCAGAGGAAGAACCACCACAAATTCCCAATGGTACAGATTCTTCAGATGATTCATTCCTCCTTTTGACTTGCATTTCTCTTACTCTCTTTCCCCGCTTACTTCCTGTTTCCACTATTTATTCAGTGGAAACTTTTCCCTTATCAGGACCTTCCAGCTGCAGGAACAGAACCACTTCAATTTATCCTCCACGTTTTAAAGATTTACTGCTTTACAGAAGATTTGACTAAAAATCTGTGAACGTGGGTCACATTTGGGAGAGATTAGGATTAGGAAATGTGTTTGTCAGGACTTATTCACTACTGTTTTCACTAAACAGGGAAAAGAAATCCCACAGTTCAGTTATTTTAGTTAATTATTTTTTTAGAAACGGCTAATTAAAAATACTGGTTTTGTTCTGTTTCTCTTAGACTGCAGATCCATCTAAAGTGCTTAAAGCGATTTATAAAGAAAAGCCTGTTGATATTGAGGATAATTTGTAGATTACAGCCAGAGTTGGGCAGTAAATAGTTACATTTACTTAAGTAACTTTTTTGGAAAAATTTTACTTTTGGGAGTATTTTTACTCTTACTTGAGTAATTTCTTGGATGGGTCCTTTTTAATTTTGAGTAAAAACAATTTACTAAATTTTGTGTACTCTGCTCAGGAATGCCAAGGCTGCCTTTCTTCCCAGAGAACAGGGTGCGAGGAGGATTTGAACCCCGACACTTCTGGCCGGACCAGGGCAATCGCCTCAGGTGGGTCACCTGACAGGAAGCCACTAAACCAAAGTTTAAATTACAAAATGTAATCAATAAGACTGCTGCACCCTGATTGAAATGTTTTACTATGAGTTTATTTTTTACTAAACTGATCTGCACTGGTTTGTTTAAACAGAGATTAAATCAGCCACTGTCTTCTTTTTCTCTGCTGATAGAGCTTTGACTTCATATTTAGCGACATTTCAGACAAAGATAATTGGTATCGATCAAAATCGACTTTTTAAAGATTGTAGTTGTGATCGACCAGAAAACCGCAATCGGTGCAGCCCTAAAGACATAGCTATATGTTTTCTGTGCTTCCTCATGTGTCTCCAGAGACGCTCCAGAGGAGGATCTAGCTGACCCCGAGGAGGCAGAGGGTCCAGTGGCGCATGTAGCTGCAGGTCAGGCTGCGGTGGAGCGCCTTCAGAGGGCTGCTCTGCAGGAGGACCACAGCGCCTCTCAGGGACAGCCAACTCCACCTAAAAGACCCTTCAGGACACCAAACGTGCCATCCTTATGTGCCTTGGCCATCCGTGCAACTGTCCACCTCATGACAGGTAGGACGCTGTGAAATGAAAACATTCCTAAAGTCTGGTTTCCTCTAAAAACGAAGCGTGTCGCCCCTGCAGCTCCCAGCATGCAGTACAGCAGCAGCCTGGCGGGTCTGACCCCGGAGCTGGCAGAGCTGCTCCTCAGCCACATGTCCAGAGAGAGGCTGCTCCGCCCGCGCACCCTGGAGCTCTTCTTCGGATGCCAGTTGCAGAAATTAGTCCTGAACTGCTACCCTTACTCCACCAACGAGCTCCTGCGGCAGCTGCGAGCCTTCACGACGCTGAAGCACCTCAGTCTGGTCAACTCGCCTCTTATCACAGGTAGGAGCTGCAGAAATCTGCCTCACCTTTACATTTCTTCCTGATCTCATGAGCCGGTTCTGTCCAGATTCTGGTCTATCAGTCCTTCCCAGTCTGGTCAAGCTCCAGTCACTCAACCTGGCGTCCTGCAGCAAACTGACCGACTCCTGTCTGCAGTACATAACAGGTTAGGATTCTTCCCATAATGCAACTGAGAGAAAGACTTGAAATTGGTTATTATATAAAAGTATCTTTATCCCCTTTTTTCCCATTTTGTCTTGTTAGAACCACAAACTTTGATATTTTATTTCGTTTTTATGGTGAAAACATGGCGCTCTGCTTGACGTCTCAAACATTGTTGGCAGCCATTTTGTTTCTCAGAAAAGCACTAAAGCCTGTTGTGAATTTTGTCGTTTAAGCTCCTTACTCAGTTTTATTTCAAGTAGTTGTTTTCAAGGTTGGGAAAGTGCTTAATTTCTGCATGAAATCCTTGATATTCAGACTGCAGGTTTGATAATAAATTGTAGTCTAATGTCTCTTAGTTTGAAAAGCATTATTTACAGTTGAAACTAAAAGATAATAGAAAAGAGTAAGACACATTTTTATTCTCACTGTCTGCAGTTTAATCAGACAAAATTGATCTTGTTTTAGGTCAGTTAGAATTATTACAATTCTTTCTATTTCCTAAAATAGAAAAAAAAAAATTTACTTTGTCTAACCAGTCTGGTGAATAAGGTGTGTGTAAGAAACAGGAAATATTATTTCAATCTACCTTCCCCTGCTGTAAAATACTATTGCAATATATTATTAATGACAGTAATAAATAATATCATATAATAGTGAATTTAAACCATATTTTTTGTTTATTTTTATTGTTTTGAACTCCAAAGTGATGCTGAAAAAGTTTGAAAACTTACCTTGAATGTGTTTGAATTTTACTGTGGGAAAAGTAGACAAAGCTTTCTTATTAGAGAAGAGCAAGTTGTAAAAAAAAAAAAAGACCTGAAAACGTTACAAAAGTTTAGAGAATCTCACACTAATTTCACCCATAAAGGTTTTCATGAATTTTAAATTCATCCTGAAATTTCCAGGTTCCACAGTTAGAGCAAGACTTTACAACAAACACACAAAAAACAAATAAAACACTGGAGTTTGTGGTTGCAACTTGACAGAATGATAAACGGTTGACTAAATATGAACACTTTGGCAGATATTAAACCTTGGTGCACCAATTATTTCTAATGAAATGTTTATTCTGGTTTGAAGGCTTGAAGAGCCTGTGTGTCCTGTCCCTGGATCAGACGAAAGTGACAGATGCTGGGATGGTTCAGTACCTCCAGTCGGCTCCTTCCTGTCTCTCTCAGCTCAGCCTGAACCAGACAGAAGTGACCGAAGCCACTCTGGCTGCGCTCCCCACCTGCGTACCACAACTGCGACTCCTCAGCATCAAGCAGACGAAGGCACTTCAGCTTATTTCAACCAAACACTGTTTGTCTTAAGAGTCTGGTCTGCCATGTTTCTTCATCGTGTTGTGTGTTGGTGTTTCAGGTTAAAGATATTTCAGCTCTAGCAGGGATGTCCAGTTTGCAGACTTTGAATCTGAACGGGACGGGTGTGACGGAGGAATCTCTGGAGAGCATCTCCACCCACCCAACTCTGTCTTCTCTGAGTTTAGGAGGAATCTCTGTGAAAGATGGGAATCATGCCCTCAAGATTATCTCAGGTTTGTAAATTAAACCAAAATAAACCAGGGTGTCCTCACGTCCTTAAAATGTCTTAAATTCATTAGAAAAAGTAAGTGGGCCTTAAATACGTTAATCACCAGTCTTTGTCATCTTTGTCACTTGAGTCGCTTCTTTGTCGTGTTTCTTGACTTGAGGTTGAGGCTACTGGTAACTAGCTCCTAATATACCTTTTCTAGCTAGCAAAGGTATGTTAGCAGCTGTATATGTAATGGAAACAGAGGGAGGAGAAAAAAACTGGCTATTCAACTAGCTAAATAGTGAACTAGCAAGCTAGCAACCTCACGTTTTGCATCTAATATGGTTTCAGTGCAAATTTATCACCAGTTGATTGGATCACTTGTGTTGCTGACCAGTTGATGTTAGCTGCTAATATATCCTTGCTAGCTTGCAAAGGTACATTAAAAGGAGTTGAAAAGAAGGAAAGAGAAAAACTAGCTAACTAAATGAAGTAGCTTGCTAAAAAATAGCGAGCTAGGGAGTTAGCAAGCTCACTTTTTTGTGTCCATCATAGTTTAACTGTAAATTTATCTCCAGTTGGCTGGATGATGATCGTGCTCACCTTTGAATCACTTCTGTTTCCAACCCATAAGATGGTAGCTGCTAATATATTCTTTCTAGCTAGCAAAAGTATATTAGCAAGAATAAATATATGAGAATAAGATTATGATTTCATCATTCTAATATTACGACTATTTTCTCATTACTTTGACTTATCCGCAATTTTTTTAAAGCATGACCCTAATATAATAATCTTCCTGAGGTCTTAGATTTCATTCAAATAGTATGAAAAAGTCTTAAATTTGATTGAAACCTCAGAAAACCTGCAAACGGATGGCGCAAAGGAAACAAACCAAGCTAAATCTCAATGATTCACACTTCCCCCAGGTCTGAAGTTGACTCACCTCACGCTTCCTGGACGCCACACTGTGACCGACGGGGGGCTGGGGTTCCTCTGCCGGCTGACTCTGCTGTCAGAGCTGGACCTGAAGGATTACACACAGGTCACAGACCAAGGAGTCAGCCAGTTAGCCGCCATGACCAGGTCACTCCAACGCCTCAGTCACGACAGCAAACGCTTGTGGGTGAAACGTCCACACTGATGGGAGTGTCGTGTGCGTTTGTGTGCAGATTGAAGAAGCTGTCTCTGAGCAACACGCAGGTGACGGACACAGGGCTTCCCTCTCTGCGTGGCCTGCAGGAGCTGCAGGAACTTTGTTTGGACCGAACGGCGGTGACGAGCCGAGGAGTGGCCGAACTCATCACCTGTCTGCCTCAGCTTCAGGTAATTTACCTGATAATATAAGTGGAGCTGCAGGGGTTGTCATGAGTTCTGCTGGTGTTGGGTATTATTGTATTGTTAAAGGTTATGCTGAAAAACATATAACGATTTAAAAACAACTATAATTAAATTTGGATTAAATGCAGAAGTAAGATTAGCATGAAGAGGTAGTGAAATATGTTTGGAAAACCACATTTTATCTTACTACAACCTTAAACTTCACATTTATGGAGAGTGGAGAGTTACAACTTACAACAAATAACTTCTGAAAAAATTATTTACATGTCAATTTTTTTAAAATGAAAAATAAACAGAAATAATTTATTAACTACAGAATTTATTTATTTTTTCTTAACATCCCAGTTGTGTTTCTACTATATTTTTTATATTCATTGAGATATACTTATTACTTTATTCAATTATTTGACTTGTTTTGAGAGTTTCAAAATTTCATTGAATGAATTATATGTGCCTCAATTAAATGTTTAGATTTTAATTTAAAAACTCAATATAATAACTGTATTATATTATACTTGTGTGTTCCTGTGCTGAAGCATAATTTAAAAACTTCACCCATCAAACTCGGTAGAGGTTCCTCTACAGAGACCCTGATGTCTGATTGGCTCCTTCAAGAAAATCAAGAAAACTTTAAAAGTTTAGTATGGTCAATATCTCCACTGCAAAGATCAGAAATAACATAATTAAATTGATTTTAAAAAATTGCCACAACTTCAAGCCTCTTTAACTCTAGTTTTGATTTGGAATATCAAAAAAGCTTATTTTAAAACAACAACAAAAATTTCTATCGTATCTTAACATAGCTATTCTTGACTTATTTTAATTTGAAAATGAACGTCTGGTACACAGGTAATCTTCTTTAGAAAAATCCCTGTGACTAACATGACATTTGTCAAGCTTTAATAGTGAATTAAGAGCTCTGTTTTGGTTATAATTTCCTGTTTTTTAGGTTTTGGGGTTAGCCAGCACGCATGTGGGAGACTCTGTGGTGAGGAGGGGTTTGATCCACTGTCATCAGCTGGTTAAGATCAACCTCAGCCACACACGGATCACTGACCAAGGTACAGCTACACCGTTAGCTTGTCTTCTTTAAGCTCGTCTCTGCTTGGTTGAGAGATAAACTGTTGTATTTTCTTACCCCTGCAGTAGGGACACAAAACAAGTAGGTATTAATTGTCGATAAATAGTTTATTGGAAATTGCAGACTGCAGTCAAATACGGGAAACAGCGTCCTGTTCAGGATATTTGAATTTGTCTTAAAATACGGGAATGTTTGCACATTTTATTCTTTTCATCTTTTCTTTTTCTATTCAGCCAGCTAAGATATAACTGTTTTGCTATTTTTTATAAATTCCTTAGTTTATTCATGTGGAACCCCCCCCCCCACAATTTTCTGTTTGCTCAGTCAGTATTTAATACAGATGACAAAAAATAATGTTAAAATGTATTATTTTTAATTAAAAAACATTTTTTTAATTAAAAAATTATTTTATTTAAAAAATTTAAAACTAATTTGATTTAGCATATTATGAAAAACTTTTGCCATCTAGATAGAATAGGAAACTCAAGTTTTAAAGAAAATGGTCGCTCTATTTATCGATAAGCTCTCTCAACTTTAGATGAACTCATTAATCAATAACTTGCATCCCTGCCCTGCAGGTCTGAAGCACCTGAAAGACATGCGTCTGGCTCAGGTCAACCTGGACAGCACCGGGGTCAGTCTGATGGGCATCGCCAACCTCCTCTCGCTGACCAACATCGGCAGCGTCCGGGCCACCAACACTCGCGCTATTCCACTGGACGCCGTCTCAGACGAGGACTGAGGACGCATCTGCCTGCTTGGACGAAACGAACACTGATGAGCCTGAGCACGGCTGTCTCCTGCTGGCCTCAGCACCATGCTGCCCCCTGGACCAACTGGAAACGGCATTGAGTAAAAACACCCCTCCAACTTGCACTGTCTCAACTCCAGCTAGTGCCGCTAATCTGACAATCGCTGAAACCTTAAAGGGAGAGTTCAGGGTTTTACAGAGAAGTTCTGGTTCTGAGCAGCAGATAACAGTCCTGGTGTCTTTATTTGGTCCAAATTCAGACTTGTTGATCCTGGAAGCTGAAGGTTTGAAACCTTAATAACGTCATCCTTAAGTTTTTTCATGCTTTTGGGTATAAAGATAAGAATAAAAGTTAGTTCTAGCAGTTCTTCTTCTTTTTACTGCAAAGAAGTTTATGCAGTCGCTCTTTTATGAGCTTATAAACCGATGTCACATTTTCACTGGATGATTATCATGGGAAATTAAGATTGGAGGCGGTGCACCACTAATAATCTTCCTGTGTGAAACACGTACCAGGGTTTCTTTGGAGAATTATGACAGCATTTTCTAGAAAATAAAGAGCATTAAAAATATTTCCAGACTTCATCACATTGTTTTTATGCCCTTCCTTTTTTCTATATATATATATGTGTGTGTATATAGATATAAATTATTTTTTTTTGCCCTACTTTCTATTTTCTGTTCTTCCTTCTCTACTTTTGGACCCCCTTTGTTACGTCCTTCCTTCCAGATTATTTTTTCAAATTCTGTAGAAATTTCAGCCTCAACTTAATAAACTTTATTTTATATTTTAAAAAGAAAATCAAAGACTATGAACTCAGAAAGGTGTGTAGATGTTTCATACAGGAAGCTAATCGGAGACATACCGCCTCCTACCTTTTGTTTAAATAAGCAACCAAATAAAAACTAATCTGGATTTTAACTAAATCAAGACAAGTTTTTTTTTTCTTTTAAGATATTGCCTATATATGTAAGCTTTAAAGAAAAGAAAAAAAAACGCAGAACCTCAGTCCAAAACTCTGAACTTTTCCTTCTGCTTAACTAATCGGTTTAGGAAGTTTACACTCACCATATAGTTACTGGTTATTTACACTCTGCAGCATAATGTCTTAAGACTTGATGAACATTACAGCTTTAACTGTATGAAGGAATGCAGGTCAAGCAGCATGAAAACAGACTAAGGCAGATTTAGTTTAATTTCTAATCCTGTTTTTTTTTTCTATTAGACTCTTGACATCAAATGTGGAAACAGTGCTTTGCAAAAGTAGAAATCAGAGCTTAAACTTGTGTATTTTATTGGGATTCAAAGACATAAACACACACTAAATAGTGCATTTGTTAAGTTTTAAATCTGGATCTTCATGGAAGAACCTGCTTGGGTCAGATAAGATTAAAACAAAGTGGTGGCAGCATCAGCCTGTGGCTACAGGAAAGTTGGAGGGAGCTAACAGAAAAAGACTGCAATTAGAGCTACAGTAGAATAGTTTAGAATGTCCTAGTCAAAGTCTAGACTTGAATCTAAGAGCTGAAAATTACTCAGATGTGCTCCAGTAACAGAGCTGTGCTGCAGAAGACAAATCTTAATACAAATAAATAAAAAGGAGGTTGTTACCTCTTCAGTTTACAGACAGTAAAAGTGTAAATTACTAATATACATTTTGATTAATTCATTGAGTTGCAATACGTTTGCAAGGCATTGTTCAAGAACATTAGTAAATTTTCATTCAATAATAAATGAATCATCCTGGTACAGCATGACCTCCAGTTTCCTCCTAATGTAATTTATGCCAAGAAATACCACAGTTGAGTGTAAATCTTTGGGAATTCAGCCATTTTGATTTTCATAACCAAAACAAACTCGCTTTAAATCTTTTCCTTGTTGCAATAGTTTATTTTCCCTAAAAGGCAATGACTTTGATACAGTCCCTGTAAATGCATAAAGAATAATAAAGACTTCTCCAATTAGTTTTGCTGTTTTTACTGTTCTGTTTATTGAGACAAACCTTTATTGCATTACTGTCAAATAAGGCAGAACTACTCTTACACCGGAGGGGAAAGAAAACAAAAAAAGAAAGAAAGAAGTCACCTTTTAAATATGATAAAATGACCTAAAAGTTGCTGCTTACTTCTTGTTGGGGTAAAACAGAACTTTTAAGAAGGACCAAAAAGACTTCTTTGAAGACAAAACACAATGGAATGCATTCCAGGTGAATCAGCCAATCAGAGCACAGCCTGAGGTGGAGGGGCAGGGCTTGGACTGCAGTCAAACCGTGAGGAAACAGTACTAGGTGTACGAGAGACGAGTCCGATAAGATGCATAATAGATTGGTTCTGTTCAGTAGGACGTTTCCTGCTCCTCCGTTCAGAAACTCGCAGGTCCATGATGTCATAAACGAGCGACCAGGTGTGTCAGGTCACCTGCCTTCACTGCTTCTCTATCTTTGACTTCAAATGCTCCTTGTATCCCAAGATGCCGCTCTTCCACTTTGTGATGGTTTGATTCTCACACACCCAGATTTCTTGAGCCACCTGAAAAAAAAAGAAAAAAATTTTAGGGCTGCAGCTAACGATTTTGGTAATCGATTAATTTTTAAAAAGGGGCTCAATTTCCTGATTTTTCACTTAACTACTTAAGCCTTTTTTGTACAATATTAGAAATAAATTGACATGGAAACTATTCAGTTCCTTTTTAAAATAATTTAGCATCCTTTTTAAATACGTTTTATCTTCACCCGGTTCAGATTTACCAAAGATTTTGTTTTTAATTTTCATCTTAAATGAAAAATGCACACATTTCTTTGTATGGTTTTGGTTTAATTACTACTCTAACTTCTTTTTAAGCAAATAGCCGTTTTTTGAGTCTGTATATTCCAGTTAGCAATCGATTACTTAGTTGATTATTTCAATATTTGATTAATCATTTGAATCCTAGAGTTGGCATTTTAAATCTAAGTATTTAAAAATCAAAGTTTTTTTGTTGAGTCTGTATATTCTGTCTGTTAACAAATAATTGATTAATCACAACTTACCAGATTAATCATTTCACCTGTTAGTTGGCATTTTAAATCAGTAGATTTAAAATCTAAATAAGCAATTTTCAAAGCCGTATAGTCCAGTTAACCATCGATTACTGACTTAGTTGATTATTTCAACAATAGATTAATCATTTCAGCCTTGAGCAATTTAAAACATCCACTCTACTCAAACGTTAGGTTTCAGGTGTCTCGGAGGAAGCCGTACCTGTTGAATTAGCCTGAAGTCGTGACTAACTAGCATCATGCCTCCCTCGAACTCGTTGATTGCTTCCGCCAGCGCGTCGATCGTCTCGATGTCCAGGTGATTGGTCGGCTCGTCCAGGAACAGCATGTGGGGGTTCTGCCAGGCCAGCCAGGCAAAGCAAACTCTGCACTTCTGACCGTCTGACAAGTTCCTGATCGGACTCACCTAGAGGAAATTAAAGGAAGCTTTTAGGAAAAACGAGACACTTCATGCGTTTGTACCGCTGCTTGAAATCCTTGAATATGTTTAACTTTCATTGAGGCGTTTGATTTTAATGTTTGATTTTAAAGCTACAACTAAATTATTTTAGTAATCAATTAATCTGATGATGAATCAGATGTTTGAATAAGAAACATTTCATTGAATAAAATGCAACAACATAGCATTTTATTCTAAATAATAAAGTGTATGCTTTATTATTTGCATCAAAGAAAATTAAACATTTTATGCAAGGCTAATCTGATAATTTTTTTGGTTTACAGATTTATAAACAAAAAGTTCATAAATTTTATTGACAGAATTTGAACCTGATGAATCTAAAATAATACAACTTGAGTATAAAGGGTTTATTTATATTAAATGCAAAATGTATATTTTCTGAACAGTTTTGGCTTAATTACTGCTTTATTCGTTCAGCAAATGACATTTTTTGAGTTTGTACTCCAGTTAACGACAAGTACTAAATTACTTGATTATTTTTATAATCGATAAATCATGTCACCCATATTGATTTTTGTATAAAGTCCTTGATATTTTATCTGGAGTTTTGAAATATAGTAGTAAACTTTTAGGAGAAAAGACTCATTATAGAAAGTTGTGTAATTATATTGTAGTTAAGCATTTAATTTGAGTAAATTACACAACTTGTTCAGTGTAATGAATATTTATTATTCCTAATGGCTTGATGAGCCATTGATCTGTGTAATTTAATATCTGAAAGTGATTGAAATTGGGGGATTTGTGTTTTGTTCTCAGACCAGTCAAGGTGTATCAAGTGTGGGAGATAAAATTCTTATTTTAGCTTACTTTGTAGAATACAATCACAAGACATTCAAAGCAGTAATAAATGGTCTAATAGTGAATTTGGTTCATTTTTATGCTTTAGTGCTAGATTTGTATTGAAAACATCTTGAAAATGGTTCAAATTTGCTGTGGGAAAACCGTATGAAGCACATTTTTGCTAACCCCTACCTGCTGTTTCCCTGTGAGGCCGTAGCGACCAATGATCTTCCTCATCTCCTCCTTCTCCTTGATTTCAGGAAAACACTTCATCATGTACTCCAAAGGAGAAAGGTCGAGCTCCAGCTGCTCCGTCAGGTGCTGCCAAGACAAACAGAGGACAGTTACTTTACTGTAATTAATATTATTTATTAAAACGGCTTGACTTTTACCTGGTGATATCTGCCGATCTTCACGTGTGAATGTTTGCGGATCATGCCATCTGTAGGGAGGAGCTGTAAAAAGGGTAAAAATCATAAAGCTTAGCATTGAGAACGATTCACCAGTTAGTTTTGAATGAACAGCACCAACCTCTCCCATGAGCAGCTTCAGCAGCGTGGATTTCCCGGCTCCATTGGGTCCCACCAGAGCCACCCGGGTATCCAAGTCGATACCAAACTCCAGGTTTTTATAAATGTGTGGCTAAGAAGACAATTAACCGCAGATTAAAAGGCAGATTTGTCTTTTTTTTGGGAGGTAAAAGCAGACAAAAAGAGGTTGTTTAATGTCTGTACTCACTGTGTTGTCACTGTACTTGAAGCTCACATTCTGAACCATGATAACAGGAGGAGGAATCTTCCCACAGGGAGGAAAATAAAATGACAGCGTCTGGAGAAAACAGGTTTTATTCAGTCCACTACAGGAATCTGTGCAGTAATAAATCAGATGCTACGAAACAATCCGATAAAGGTTCAATCTGTGCTGCACCTTGTCATTCACAACTCTTTCAGTCAAGCCTGATGCCACCATCTTCTGCAGCGTCTTTTCTTTGCTCTGTGCTTGTCGTGCCAACTTAGCGGAGCCGTGGCCGAACCTGGCAATGTAATTCTGGAGAGGAACGACAATAAAATTATTATTCTAAAAAAAAATACATACAGTATGATTGACTCTGTAGACCACACAATGTACACAAATAGACGTTATATTCTAAGTGTATCGGAGACAAAAGAAATGTTTCAAAATCACCAGAAAAACTTCTGGCAGAGGACACATGTACACGATTTCTTTTTAAATGTTATAGTAGTTGTTCCAGTTCCTTATAGATTAAATCGACAAGCTACGCAAACTGATGTTTGTTCCTGAGGAAAAGAAAATGGAAAATCATTGTCACATTTAACTATTTTCAAACACCAATAAAAGTGAAATGTCTTCAAATTAATCTTCAGGCTAGTTTTTATGCCCGATTTGAAAAGTCCGGTTACTAAAAGGCAGGAACATGATTTTGTCCACCAGATGGTGCTTCGTTTCTCCTCCATTAAAATCACACATGCCATACTGAAAAAAGTGCTTTGTATTAAATAATGTAGTTTAAGATTTACTTTAGGAATTTTATTTCCTTCATTTTAGCAACAAATGATAAATAGTGTAATTATATAAAGATATGGAGGGTTAAAAATATGAATATTATAAAAAAAATTTAAGAGTAATTTTGCAGGATGGAGCAGTTTAAAAAACGTTTCCTGCTTAAAGTGGAAATAAATTACTAAGTAACATTTTCAAAATAATTTTTGGAAGCTGGCAAATGTACTAAGAGAAAAAATAAAAATAAATCAATGTTGCCATCAAGCAATGCATCATCTCAGAACCATTTGTTGGCCATTAAAGGTCAACATCTTGCTGGAAATCCTGCTATAAATAGTTTTATTGTAGTTCTAGTTGTGAGCTTAACAGCAGGTTTCCTTCCATTATTTTATATTTAATAAAGGAAAAAAATATATAATTCTGATCAGCTTCCCTTTTCATACTAAATATTAGCATCCCAAAGCATCACTCTGGCACCTCCGTGATTCGCTATGGGAACGCTGCGCTAAAGGCGATTTGCACATTGCACTCCTCAGGTTTTATTTCGTGGATATTTTTGTAAGTAAAGTGAAATAAATTAGGCTTCTTGTTTACCTTCATGTGTGCTATCTGGTCCTGCTCCCAGTTGAAACGCTTCATCTGGTTCTCTTCCAGCTCTGCTCTGGTCTTCACATATTGGTCATAGTTACCCTGAACAAATATAGATTTGCTTCGTCACCCAACAGCAGAGAGACGTTAATAGCAGCAGCTCATCTTGATTCCTTATTTAGCTCTGGTTCTTTCCAGGTACTCCGACGGGGGTCCAGACCTTTTCTAATTGGTCTCTAAGCAGCGTGTTCTTACCGTGTAGTACTTTAATTTTCTCTGATGTAAGTGGATGATGTTGGTACACACGCCGTTCAGGAAGTCTTGGGAGTGTGAGATGAGAACAAGGATTCTCTTAAACCTGTGGAGAAGCAGCAGCAGGTTGGTGAGTAAAACACTAGAACAGCTAAAACGTTCTAGGTGAGGCGTAAACGTACGATTTGAGCTCCTCTTCCAGCCACACACAAGCGTCCAGGTCCAGGTGGTTCGTCGGTTCATCCAGCAACAACATGAAGGGTTTGATGAACAGAGCTCTGCAGAAACAAACAGTTAAGGTCATAAAACGATACGAAATCTAATTCGTGAAGTTGAGCTAGCCTGTTTTCACCTGGCTAGAGCAACACGCATCCTCCAGCCTCCACTGAAGTCCTTCAGCTTCTTCTGTTGCATGGTGGCGCTGAAGCCCAGACCGTGGAGGATCCGAGAGGCTCGCATCTCCGCCTTGTCGGCATCCAGCTCCTCCAGACGCTCATACAGCTCCATCAGCTTCTCACACTCCGCTTTAAGGGGAAAGTAAGTTTTAGTTTTAATCATAGCAGCTTTTTAAGTGTTTAATATATTCTGAAATCATCTTATGAAACAAAAACCTTCTGATGTTATTATTATTCCTGATAAACTTGGATGTTCCCAGAAATTAAACGATAATATTGTCGTTTTAAGATGGTTTAAGAACTAAAATCTTTAAATTTCCAGAGAACATTTGACACTGGAACAGAAAAACATTTTAAATTTCCTAAATAAAAATAACTGGAACAAATAAAATGGATTAAGCTTCAACAAAGCACAATTGCCCATCAAGTTGTGTTAATCATTAGCCTCATACAGGCAAAACTGATAGTTAAGATTTTTAAAATAATGCAAACCAACTACTTTGTCTTTGTCAAATGTTTGCAGTATTTTTCAAAATGGCACCTTTTTAATAATCTCTCTGAAGGTTAAGCAAACTACACAAATAAGCGTTTAAATAGAAATTCATTTCTCAATTTAAATCATGCGATTTTCCTGTCGCAATAACAAAATTTGCAGTTAAATTGTTGCAATAAATGATAATATTGTTGGTTTGAGACCATTTTCAAGTAATATATTGATAATGGCATAATAATGAAAGTTTGCCCTTTAATTTTGTACAAAATATGTTAATCTAAAATAAAAACATCCAAGGCCATAAATAAAATGAATTATGATGTCTCTCTAAACAAAATTGTTCTAAAAAAAATACCAGAATGATGATTTGTCATGTGATTAATTGATTTATTTCTTATGGAGTCTGGCTCAGTTGTTATTCAACCGCCCCAGTTTTGTCAGATGTTATGTAACTCACAGTCTTCATGAGCGAGTCTCTCCGCCTCCTTCTCCAGCATGATCCTCTGCTCATCCACCTCCATGACGCACTGCAGAGCCGTCTTGTCGCTCGGCGCCATCTCCCGGGTCAGGTGGTAAATATCTATGTGCTCTGGAATGGGAATCTCACGGTGGCCGATGGCCGACAGTAGCATGGACTTTCCTAGCAGAGGGAAGAAACATAACATGATTGACTGTTTTGATTTGGCTTTCAAACAAACTGAGGTCCGAGCTAAACGGTTACCGGTGCCGTTAAGTCCGATGAGGCCATAGCGTCGGCCCGAGTTGAGCTCCAGGCTGGTGTCTGCAAGCAGCTCTTGGCCGTGGAAGGTGAGCGACAGGCTGCTGATGTGGACATCTGTGCTGTTGGGGTGGGAAGCGAGAACGCCAGTCACGGCCCGAGCCTCCGTCTTCCGCAGCTCAAACTCGTCCAGCTCCTTGGTTAAGCTGCCGACGCCTGAAACCAAAGACAGCAAAGATGTCCTACTTTATAGATCACTGCACACCGTTTTAGTCTTTCCAACCAGTCCAATAGTGCTACATGCTTAGATTGATGCTACTCTATAGATATGAGTAAAACTTCTTGGGATCACTGCTTTTAGTTGCTTCCAGATTCAGAAACCTTTGTTTTTTTTTTCTTTGGACTTTTCATGATTTATTATGGAAGCAGTCAAAAATATTAAGATATAGCAACAACAGCAATTGGAAAACAGCACAAACCAGTAGAAATACTTCAAATTATAAGATTCAAGATGAATTCATGTGTGTTTGGTGCATAATGTGAAATACTGCAGGCTGATTTTAAAACACGGCTGGTTCTGTTGCAGTGTTGTCTATTAAACAGACCTAACAGTGGGGGTTGCTAAAAATATTGACTCAAAACCAAGACTTTGTAGCATCTAGCATCACTGAGATCCAGTTGTTTTAGATCAGGGGTCCCCAAACTCGGTCCTCGAGGGCCGGCATCCTGCATGTTTTAGTTCTCTCCCTGGTTTAACACACCTGGA